>JAWQFJ010006970.1:0-42500 GCA_034096865.1 Theodoxus fluviatilis | reverse complement strand
GGGCAGCAACGGATTTCCGGGAGAGCCTGGTCGTCCAGGACTGGATGGTTTGCCTGGACCCCCCGGGGAACCCGGCCTAATCGGTCTGCCTGGAGACCCCGGACCACTTGGACCCGCTGGGGTAGGGGTGGAAGGGGCCAAGGGCCAGAAAGGCGCCCCCGGGGAGGTGGTGCTGGGCCCCAAGGGGGAGATAGGACCCACGGGCGTCCCTGGAGAGCCGGGCAGGGATGGTGTGACGGGAATGAGGGGAGAGCCAGGACCAAAAGGCGAGAGAGGGGAGTCAGGCTTCGGCATCCAGGGAATGAAAGGTAAGTAGAGACTTGGGATTGTCTTTCTTTTGTTCGCCAGTAAGTTTGCATACTCGATGAATAATTAATATATTCATTACATAATATTTGTTCATTTACGATTTGGTGATTCATTCTTGCACTGTTTTTAGAAAATGATTTCGTGAAATTGTTTGTACGCTAATGTAGTCGATTTTGACAAATGCGTTTGTTAATTCTTTCACTCAGTTATTTGGTGTTTTTGATGTATGTGATCGGTCTGTCTTTTGTTGATAAAATGTATCTTGCACACACACAAAACTCTCAGCAGTAATATCATTTACGAAAATCTTATCAATCAGATGGTAGAGAATGTTGTTAATTTAATTTCAAAGTTTTTTCCCATTCATTTGTTCGTTCATGCACTAATCCACCTACTCACTAAATTTATCATTCACTCGTTTTAGTGTTCGTTCGTCCCTTTATTCATGCATTAGTAAGTAAATCTGAGATAAAATTTGAATTACAGGACACATTTCCGTGGGATGGGGATCATGAGCAAGACACACTCAATTTAGCAAAGGAATCGTAGTGTCGTGCATCGTGGATCTGGATGAAGTGACCGGGCTGTTCATGACACAGTAACTCGCTGAGTAAAAACACATCTGCGTGTTTGAGTCATCGAACCAGCTTGACATTGTTAGATATGAGGCTGAATGTGTACAAAGCCTCTGTGGGGTTTCTGCACATGCTGTGTGGTTTCTGCACATGCTGTGTGGTTTTGCAAGTTGTATAGAATAATTTACTCCACATGCTGAACATCTAAACTGCTCGGTACACAGCGATTTTCTCCATCATTTAAGAGGAGATTAACAGCTTTGCACAGCAGCTTTGGGAGTATCACCTCATCCGCTGCATCACATGTATTATGCATCGCAAGCAGCCGACTGTTTGCCTAGCACGCATCTCTCTCTCTCTCTCTCTCTCTCTCTCTCTCTCTCTCTCTCTCTCTCTCTCTCTCTCTCTCTCTCTCTCTCTCTCAATCAATCAAAACTGCCTGTCTTCCGTAGCCCTCCCCCGATGTGGCATGTATAAATAGCCTAGCGAAGGCAAGAATGAAGCCTGATGTAATTTGAAGATGGGGGTCAGAGAAGCAAACGTCAATACGATCATTAGCGCGCCGACGTAAATTTCCTGACGTTGACGTGGTTCCCTACAAGAAGCTATGGCTCAGATGCATGAAAGAATCGCGCCCCTAGCGGAAACAATGGGCAGGGGAGGTAAATCTTCCCTCCCGCTAGGCTGCCCTGACAGTAACGGCCCCTTAGCTTTCATGCCGGCCACCGGAGAATAGACGTTTTTGTTGCCATGACTCGATGTTCTACAGGTCAGGTTTGAATAATCACGTGATTCGATGTTTTCTGCTAGTGCATCTGTGAGGTTACATTATCGTGCTTTGCTCCTTGTCAAGTTCACTAGGGGTGCATTAACACTTTAAAGGACAAGTCACCTTGTAACGTAAAGCTTATGTCTTCGTAAACCAAATTTACTGCATGCGCTCTTCTAAATTATTTGCGTATTAATTTCCTTAAATCAAACTCCCTGTAACTCTTTCTATATCTTACTCCATTTTACCGAAATACAGCAATATCATGTGTCCTCATTTCACCCCTTCATTTGTTCCTTTCTTTCAACCCGTGCTTCGTTCTTCAAACACTGAACATTACATTGCCATGCCCTCGGACGAAAGCAGACGCCTGCATCCATAGGCATGCACGTTCCACTAGACAGCTGCCAAGTTTGGTGGACGGAATAATTCCATAGGAAACAATAAAAAAGATAATAAAACTTCGAGCAGTTATTAACACGTACTATGCATTTGAATGACAACGAGAAGTAGCATAAACCCTTCACCAATACACAGTGGAATCGCAACTCATGATTCAGCTATTTCAGTATAAGCATCGTGTCCTTTCACAACAGTAACGTTTGACCTCTGCTTGTACATGTATGTATTGATTTTCTTTGTGAAGCTCCTTCTCTCGTCATGACTGCTTTTTTCATTCACCACGGTATAGTCCCCATCCTCTTCTCACAGGCGAGAAAGGCAATGCAGGCCTGGGCACACAGGGACCGCGGGGCATGACCGGGGAGCCAGGACTGACAGGAGAACCCGGTCCACAGGGACCCCCAGGCCCCCGGGGTCTTGCAGCAAAGGGGGAGCGGGGGGAAAAGGGGGAAGAGGGCGTGGGAAGACCAGGCCTGCCGGGACTGCCTGGGGAACAAGGCATCGGCCTTCCTGGAGTGCAGGGTCTGCCAGGTGTGTGTATATGTGTGTATATGTGTGTATGTATATGTGTATGAGTGTGTGTGTGTGCGTATGTATGTGTCTGTATGTGTGTATACGTGTTTTCCGTGTATATTTGTGTATGTTTGTGTGTTTGTGTGTTTATATACACACACATACATACATACATACATACATACATACATACATACATACATACATACATACATACATACATACATACATACATACATACATACATACATACATACATACATACATACATACATACATACATACATAACATACATACATACATACATACATACATACATACATACATACATACATACATACATACATACATACATACATACATACATACATACATACATACATACATACATACATACATACATACATACATACATACATACATACATACATACATACATACATACATACATACATACATACATACATACATACATACATACATACATACATACATACATACATACATACATACATACATACATACATACATACATACATACATACATACATACATACATACATACATGCATGCATGCATGCATACATACAGTTGTTTACACAGTTAAACAGTTAAACAGACACATACATACATACATACATGCATGCATGCATGCATGCATGCATACATACATACATACATACATACATGTGTGTATGTGTCTGTGTAAATATGTGTGCGTATGTGTGTACGTGTATGTGTATTTTGTGTGTGTATATCTCTGCGTGCGTGTGTGTGTGTGTATGTGTGTGGGTGCCTGTGTGTGTCTATGTGTGTTTGTGTTTGCGTGTGTGTGTGAGTGTGTACTAATTAAAATACAATACAATACAATACAACTTTATTTATCCCACAACAGGCAATTCAACAAATACACTTTATGAGGCAGCAATAAAAATAATCAAATAATAATCATAATAGAAGAATACATAAAAATAATGTGATGGGATAATTACATATGAAAACAGCACACTCGCACGCACACACACTACCTGCAAACCTCAGCCTCCACAGCACATCACAGGCAACACCAACACAAGCAAATATGCACAAGAACAAGCAAAAACATCTCACATCACAATCATCACCACAAGCACCACATACCAGCAAAATGCAGTCAAAGGGAAAAAATCTACCCAACACAAATGGGAGAAACTCCAAAGCAACAGCACCAACTAAACCTAAGACCACAGCGAAAACAACAAAACAAAACAACAAGAACAACACATCTAACTAACTGTTCAAAAGTCTGACAGCATGTGGAGTGTGTGTGTGTGTGTGTGTGTGTGTGTGTGTGTGTGTGCGTTCGTTTGCGCGCGCGCGCGCATGTATGTGTATATGTGTATGTGTGTTTCGGTATATGTGTGCGCATGTGTGTGTATATGTGTGTGTTTTTGTTTGCATGTACGAGTGTGTATGTGTGTGTGTGTGTGTGTGTGTGTGTTTGAGTACTGTGTCAATGTACGTCATTGTGAGTGTGTATCCGTATATGTGTATATGTGCGATTACATGCATTTGTATGTATGTGTACTTGTATATAGATGTGTATAAGTCCGCGCACAGTTGCAGGCAGAAATATGTGTATACTCGCATGCACATGCGTGCATGCTTGTCGTGCACGAGTTATATTTTTGTATGCGAAATGCGGAGGGGGGGGGGGGGGGGGGGGAAGGGGGGATATACAAAATAGACAGGAATGTAAATAATAAGTCCAAATGAATGAAATCAGGTGGGTGTTTAGAAAGACGAATAGAAAGACAGGCAAAAGGAGAGGGGTAGGGTGGGGATGGGATGGGTGGAGTGGGCGTTCTGTACAGGTTCATTAACTGGGTATGGGTTTCTGCTTGTTCAGTTGTGTGTGTCTGCACAGAAATAAACATGCATGTCTGCATGTAACGAACACGTAAATACATGTGGACATGTGTGTGTTCTTGTGTGCCTACGAGCATTAAGTGTCACAGCACTTACTCTTCATTCCTGAACAGGTCTTCCTGGACCCTCAAGCTACATCTACGTGCGTCACAGTCAGACCGAGCGTATCCCAGACTGCTTCTCTGGTCACGTGACTCTTTGGCAGGGCTTCAGCCTGCTGCACATCGAGGACGAGGGAAGAGCACATGCGCAGGATCTAGGTAGACGACATCCAGCAACAACAACAAATATAGATAGACAACAACAACAACAACAGCAACAGCAATGACAAATCGAGATCGACAACAAATCTGCATGAGGATAATTTAAATGAAACCGCGTTTGGTGTCGATAAAAGCATGAAGCCTGAGGTAGTAGTACCCAGTAACCAGAATTCTCTTGTCATGAAAACTGTTGGGGTCCAGTTTTCTCACCCCACAGGTTGCACTTGTAAAGTGCTGACTACCTGTGATGTGTTTGCATACATTATGCTAAATAGCTTCCAATATGGCTGCCGATATAACACATCTTTGCCAGTGTTTGAAACATAATACATGTACCAAAGAAGGAGCTAATAATAGAAACGTGTCACTTTGAACAGAAGTACAGTACATAGGATAGCATGCCCTGACCTAAAGTAAAACTACTCGGAGCATTTCATTTTAACACAATTTCACATCTGAAGTGACATGAATTGAGTCGCTAATTACTTATTCAAGATCCTGTAAATTTGACATGCAGGAAAATACAGTTTTGTTCATGAAGCATCCCATTAAGAAGGCTATTTGAGCCAAATATGCCAAGTTTCAAGGAAGTCAAACTTCAGAGCACATTTATTTGTTGTCTGAATCTAACATACAGCAGTGAAAACCTGGAAACAGAGAAAGTTGCATTTAAAGTTCTCATTCCTCATAATGACAACTGACGGTGTCTTTCTTCCAATTAAAAAAAATATAAGATACCTATTTCCTCCAGAAACAAAACATACAGTTAAATTCTACATTGAATTTACTACAATGTGAAAAGAAAAAAATATTTTTCGGCCATATTTCATAAACATGATTTCTTAAAACTTAAGTTCTTCTTCAGTAATTTGTTTTAAGGATGAAAGACAGAACAAATACTAACGTCTAGACACCCTTGAAGACTTACCAAATTAGCCAAACATGAAGACATGATCCCTCCATTGCACAGAGCGTAATTTACTTGTTGAGACAGAATGGTTGACTACCCTGTTTCATGCCTTACCCTGGAGACGTTTGACTTAATTCTATCTTGTTCTTTGTGACTCGGTTTTTAAAAGTCATTGACTATTTTCCTCTGCGTTTGGAACATAGCATGCATACCAAAACATTCAGGGGCACCTCCAAAAGAAAGAGGGGAAAACCCACTTAGACTTAAAATATTTCCCTGCAAAGGAAAAGTACGTAATTAAACATGACGCACGACATATAGGCAGAGTAAAGAGATCAGCACTCTAGACTACTATTTTAGACACGGATAACACTTGCGTGATTGCTTTAAAAAAGATCCAAACTTAATTTGAAAAGCATCATAACCAAAATCTTACACAAGCAGAATTTTGAATTGTTTTGTGCTGATTGTAAAGCAATGCGGCACCAAGGGCAAATTACTAGTTAGAGAACATACTCCCATTCTCCTCCTCATACCTTTCTTGACATTTACTTTGAAGCACCATTTCCTGCATTTTCATGTACATTTAAGTGGTACGAGATTACGTAAATATGATCTGAACGGAACGCAAAGCGGTCGAATGCTCAGCGACCCGGTTTGAAAGGAAGTAAGGTTGTGTATATTATTGAGTCAATTAGACTACATCCCCTCGGCCTCCTTTCCATCCTGCTCTCAAATAATGGTCTCAGCTCCACCCTTCCCTCCCTGTCGGTCTTCACCGTGATGTGTTGAATCAGCCTGATGGTCGTTTCTCTTGTTTGAAATCAAAAAGTTGCTTTATTCCGGATTGACGTTAATTGGTTGCAAGCGTGATTCTCGGAACAAAGTAAAGGAAAGGTGAATTTATACATGTTTTGATGTAAGTTGTACGTTGCATGCACGCAACGCCCTTGTAGCGTCAGGGGTCTTTGAAAAAATGCCGATGGAAAAAACACCATTGTTAGCTTAGAGTTCCATGTAAAGCCATTCTCTGTACTTTCCATCCTGATAAGCTATCCGAGAGTCTTACACTGATCTTTCTTTATGGACTTCTGAAGACAGTTCCTAATATAATTCCTCATTTCTGCGAAAATACGTTCCGCTCTCTATTAGATTGTAGTGCGGACAGTTCTCTATTCCTGTCCGTCCGAAGATCTGGTGATAGATTCCCAGACATTTCTTGTAAACCCCATTCTCTTGCCCTGGGCGTACAGTCTGCGTCTTTTCATCAAAAGTGCTTTTGGCCGTCTGGACCCTTCAGTCTTCACTTCCGTCCTGAGTGTCTGTCTGCAAGCCAGCTCTAATTTCTTGTGAGCATTCAAGACCTCAGACTCATTGATTTGTGTGTGTGTTTGTGTTTGTATGTGTGTTCAAATATAGCATGTTCAGGCTGTCTCCCCCTTTTACCTTTAGTTCCGGTTAATTTGTCACTGTCCGTTTGCAGGTCTGCTTGTCTCATAACTTTACCATTTTTCCGTTCCGTGGTGGCTCGTATTATGGCTGCCTCGTTCCTTCATTCTACATTTCCTGCCTGACTGTCTCCAAGTATGTGGCGATGTATGATGACATTAATGAGACTATGAACTCACTGCGCTCATTTGGTATGGAAAATGTTCGTTTCCTGGTCATCTAGTCTGTGTAGATAACTTGTTACGAACCAAAAGAGTGTTCTTCAGCCTTTTGCTCTTCACGCTCCGTGTCTCGCCATCACAGTGCACATCTTCACCCATGTACCACGACAGTCACAAGATTCAAACGCATAGTCCTGTAGCTTTTAGGCATATTACATTCTGTTTTCTTCCTTCGTTTCCAATACCTCTCAGACATTCCTCTCTCTTTCTCCCTCTGCCTGCAGGGCTGGCGGGGTCCTGTCTGACCTCCTTTGCCCCCATGCCAGCGCTGTTTTGCAACATCCACAACGTGTGTCACTACGCCAGTCGCACCGCCACCTCCTACTGGCTTGGCGTGCTCAATCGCTCCACGCCCATGATGCCCGTAGCGGGCTCCGCCATGCTGGAACACATCAGTCGCTGCGTAGTGTGCCAGGCCCCCGCCCCAGCCCTGACCGTCCACAGCCAGACCACCAGCCTGCCTGACTGTCCCCGGGACTGGGTTCCGCTGTGGAACGGCTTCAGTTACGTCATGGTCAGTGTTACATGTACAGACAGCGGAGTAGCACGACGGTAATTTGGCGCTGCATTACTTCGCGGCTAGTTGGATGCGATGTATAGTGCCGTGCGAATGCTAGAGTCGATCCTTTAGGGAGGCGTTTAACTCGTTTTGCTTTTCCCTGTTTAGAAGCTAGCTGACTGGGCGGATGAAAGAACAAGTAATAAGGCTGACAAATAAAGGGATGTTTAGATGAAACTGTCAATGGTGTATGATGAGCCTAATAGTTGATTGAATCAAATGAATAGATTGATAGATGGATGGATGGATGGATGGACGGACGGACGGACGGACGGACGGACGGACGGACGGACGGACGGACGGACGGATGGATGGATGGATATTCAGAGAGCGGATATGAAAACAGACAAACACGACATGAGTGTGTGCGTGCATACTGGATGGAGAGAAAAAGGGCGGAAGTAGGGAAAGTGATGACCTGAACAGAAAACGGAAATACCTGGGTTAGCAGGGACGTAGATGTGAAGGCATAAAACTCCAATTTACTTTGTAACATGACGCTGTGCTACATCTGGCAAAGCTCCTCTTGCATTTTTCCAGCATTCGATTGGGTCCATGGGTGGCGGACAGCCCCTGGGCAGTCCGGGCAGCTGTCTGGAGACGTTCAGCACGCGGCCATTCGTGGAGTGCACAAGTCGGGGCCAGTGCCACTATTTCTCGGACAAGTTCAGCTTCTGGCTGGCTGCCTTCGACGACCGCAGGCAGATGCTGTATCCCAACAGCGAGACTCTGAAGGCCGGCGAGCACGAACGACGCATCAGTCGTTGTAGAGTGTGTCTACTAGCACCCAAGGCTTAGATCTGATCGGAGGCATTGTTCCATTGTGTTGAAGTCACTGGTGTGTGTGTAAGATGTGGAAATAGACCGTCAGGTACAGGATGACTCAGGGCTGCAGTGGAGAAACTTGCTTGAAAAATCAGTTTGGAGTTGTAAGCTTCACTGCTCTGGGTCGAGCTGCCAACACCTAACTTGTCTTATTAGTGCTGTGATGATTCTGCGTTGATAGTGTTATCGATTAGAAGTTTCGCAGCAGGCAGTGTTTACACAATATGAGACAAAAGATGTTGGGAGGTTGCAACCAATTCTCCAGAAACGCCAGGAAATTATAATTCAATCATCAATCCTCGGCAACGAGTGGAGTAGTCCCATCATTCAATAACAGAAGAGTTGCTTGAATAAACCAAATTACGATATTCTGTTCGATGAAATGAACGAACAGCAAAAATATTCTGATTTTCTCAACACTTTCTTGCCTTCTCTCA
The DNA here is from genome assembly GCA_034096865.1 of Theodoxus fluviatilis. Taxonomy (NCBI): domain Eukaryota; kingdom Metazoa; phylum Mollusca; class Gastropoda; order Cycloneritida; family Neritidae; genus Theodoxus; species Theodoxus fluviatilis. The sequence continues at coordinate 33,359 of JAWQFJ010006970.1, read as the reverse complement.
TTATGGGAAGAATAATGTCTGAGTTAATGCACATATGATTGACAAAATATACCTTACCAATTTGTCTAAACTTTCGTGAATTCTGAAAAGCAATGCTCCTTTAAGAATGCTTGGTTCTTTAAAGGACATAGTTGCATGAGTTTTATTTCGAAAAACTCAGCAGGAACAGCCACAGATCCCTGCGGAGGCTGATTCTCTCGAGTAATGATGGGCAAACAAAGCAGAAGGACCGACGATTCGCAGATGGTGCGAGAAATCGATGAACGATGTTTGGTTTGGAGGCTAAAAACGAGAGATATAGCTACGCTCCTCTGAGGAAGTCCGTCTACAGAAACTAATCCAATTAGTGGGGTCCCTTACCAGAAACAACTACAAACAGCACTACGTGATGCTGCCTGGCAGTTTTGTGCAGGGTCTGTTTCATATCAGAAGCAAAGGAGTGGGGTCCTGAAGATGGGTCAGTGGCCTGCTATCTTCCAACCACGACCTCTGCCAATGACAGAGGCCAGGGCTGCTCATGAATACTACTCGGTGCAATAGAAATACTGACTCGATTCCAGGGAGGGCTTTTGGAGTCTGCACTCCGTCAGTAGTTGCAGTGTGCAATGTGTAGAATCCACCTTGCAGCACACCTATCGATGTGGTGGTCTGCTTGCCAAACGAGTTGGAACGTTATTTATATCTGTAGTTTTCAGACTGTCAGAAGATCCAGTTTAATTCTGACTACAATAACTAAATAGATTTGAGACTTCTTGATTTGTCTCCTGAAACTGCACATGGTGGACCATGAATAGCAGGGGGGTTTTCACGCACGAAATATTTGTTGTTGTTGTTTTCGGGCCAAGTTTTTTTCGTTAAAAGTGGGATCTGAAATGGACGGTAGCCTTTAAATTTCTCAAGGACCAGATTAGATACAATGGAAAAAAGCTTCCAAGTTCTGGTGGCTTCCCCCAAAAGGGAAGGCAAATCCCTAATGAACACAGAGTTTATCAAGGCCGTTGCCTCGCATTCACCCTTGCGTGACTTTCTGTCCATGGCAGGAATAATGAAGACCGTTTCCCCTGAGACGTTACCTCAGAGCCACTGTTCTCCACGAGTCCCTGGCAACGTATTTCCCTCTTGCTGTCTTACTCCTCGTTGTCCTCTGTCTCTCCTCTCATCATCGGCCGTCGACCTCCCTTACCCCTCTTTTAGGATGTCTCAAAGTTTCCTTTCAACAGTGATGGCTCTGTTGCCTTCTGCCTCAGCCTCCACCCCCAACCCCACCCCCAACCCCACCCCCTTTTTACTTTACCAATATCTAGCCAAGTCCTTGCCCTATCATGGTCCCCTATCACCTCATTCTGCTCCCTCTCTGTGCTTTGCCTATCTTTCTCCTTTCATCCAGCGTTATTATGTATCGTTGACCTTACTCCCTCATTTTCTTGCTGTGCCCTGTCATCTTGCACTGGCTTTCTTAACGTGCCTCACTCCCACTGTAGCCTCTGAACCCAACTTTGCTGACTCCCTGTTCTACTTTGTGCACTAATTACCCTAGCTTGTCCCTTCTTTGCCCTGACTTGCCCTGTCTTTGACCTACGTCACTCCCACTGTCCTGCCTTGCCCTGCACCGTGCCCGGTGTAGACATGGCTGGAGTTGTCTTCCCCGAGGAAGCGCCACAGGAAAGGCAGGCAGCGCAGCGCTGATTAATCACGTGCTCTTCCCGAAGCCCGCATCAATTCTCCATGTCAAGTGGCGAGCAGCAGCCTCGGTGCCATCAGCAGGAGTTCCTCCTTCGGGCTGCAGGCGTGATGGACGCTGGCAGCACCGTCTCCCCAGTCTGACGGGCTTTCTCGCCCTAATTGGCCTTTCTCTTTGTCTCGTTACTGCTGACTGATGAGGTTCTAACAGAAACAAAGAGATAGGAAAAACAGCACAGACTGCTGTTTTTCTCTGAGGAAGCTTCGTGTGTATGTGTGTGTGTGTGTGTGTGTGTGGGTGTGCGTGTGTGTGTGTGTGCGTGTGTGTGTGTGTGTGTGTGTGTGTGTGTGAGAGAGAGAGAGAGAGAGAGAGAGAGAGAGAGATAGAGAGAGAGAGAGAGAGAGAGAGATAGAGAGAGAGAGAGGAGGAGGAGGAGGAGGGGAGGAGAGTCAGAATGGTGTAGGGACTATGGAAAGTAAACTAGTGGGAAGAGATATCTGGCTCCCAATAATGTCTTTCTCATTGGGATGAGAGCAGCGTGCGTCCATCTCGCTGAGCAAACACAATGAGAATATTTTATATATGAGCATTCAGCTGTTAACGATGACCCTCTTCAGAACAAAATTATTTCTGAAAGAAAAATTCGCTGCTGATTTGTTCATATGCTCACAAATCCTACAAATCCTACGAAAGCTTCTAAGAGGGGAAGGAGATAGCATGCTTTTAGGCTTAGCCTGAAAGCGGCGCACGCTAAATAATAGTCATTAGAACGCCAGGAAATTAATATGTTTAATACCCCTGGCAAACAGTCACGAACACTACGTAGTCTTGTCTCTGCGTGTTTACTGCTTCCTACAACTATCAACGTACAATGCAGGCGGATATTCTAGGAAAGGAAAGGCGCTAAGGAGTTTTGGTTCATCTCTCGATCAAACCTTTAGAATATCGACAAGCACGGCACGGGCAAGGACGGGTCAAAGTCTCTGACGACTGCACTCCATCTTGGACGAGGCAAGAGAAGTAGCGGGTGAGAGGTGGAAGAGGACAATGGACTCGAGGCAGATCGCTCTCTCGTTAGCGGTGACATTTCTGGTCTGTGAAACCCCGTGCCTAGCAGCTTGCCTGGAAGCGAGCAAACACGCCACGGATGATGAGGATGGCTGGCCCTGGGTGTGGCGGTTGTCGAGCTTCCCGATCTGTTCCTCGTCTGTGGGATCCAGGCTGTGGTTTAGTCATAGGACTGTGAAGGAGAAAGGAGCCGCTGCATATGCATGCGGCTCAGGTCCGCAAAGACATTCATCTCAGATTTCGCTGATGGCGGCTTTGTGCCTCTTGATAAGAGCAGCGAATGCTTGGTTGTCACGCATATTCAGGAATACTCACTCACCCTTGATAATGGCCCAGTGGGAAAGCAAGGAAGAGAAAGAAAGGGGATTGAGCATCGATGAGCTTCGAAATGCATAGAGTCCAGTGGTCATCGCAAAACCGTCACTTAATTTTAATACTTCTGATAATTGTTCAATTTGTAGGACTTCTACGCGAGAAAGATGTAAAACTTGCTGCATAGTTGTTCTCTGGTGAAAGAAAGAAGGCAGTGCAAAGATAATGCATTTTACCTTAACAGAGGCCTCGTGTGTGTGATGGAATTCTTCTTTCAGGCCATGCATCTGGCTTGCTTGCCGGTGGTCTACTCCTTTCAGTCAGACCTAAAGTCAGGAATGTAGCTCTGTCTAAGATTAGTTTCAAGTGTGGTGAGGGCGCCATGACAGGGGATGGGTGAGCCAAGGGCACAGAACAAGCAGCGTCAGTGCGCAGTGGGGGCACGACAGCCAGGGAATGAAAAGTCAAAGGTCGATGCCACAACTCCAACGGACGGCACGCAGATGGCAGGCCAATAACTGTGGTCTGGCATTAGATCTGCTCAGACGGGCCTGTATCAGTGGGCGCTATTGACTGCCCTAACTGCATTAGACGGCTACAGCCTCGGCCCCGGGCCCCAAGAGCCCACTCAAACAGTGTGGACCGTCCTGCCCCTTTCAAGGGGAGGCCACTCCGGCCCTTCTGGCCGCAATATCGCCCTCTATGTGTTCTCGATGGCCTGCTAAAGGGTGGCAGGGGGAGAGCCCTCTAGGCCGTCACAGCCACTCATTCACGAAGCCAGGAGACTAATGGAGAATGGTTGCAGGAGGAAGTCACTATACCCTTCGCCTCACAGCGATGTTTTGTGATGTGATCTAAATTAAAATCCTCAGATGTTTTAGTTAAAAAGGGAAGACAATTTCGCCGCTGGGAAATCGACAGGCAACTACCAAAACGTTAGTCTACATGCATTATTAATTACTTGCAGCGCTTTGGAATAATGGGAAGGTCTCCATTTGTATTAAGTTCAGTTGAAATAGCGTCGCTAGGTCACAGATGAGAAAGTGTTCTTAATTACGTCTTCTACCCCGTCACTGAGATGGGTAGTAACGTCTTGTTTCCAACAAACTTCCCAATTGATTCAGGAAACAGATATGCATTCATTTTGGAATTTGAAAGTTTGCACATATAATTTAAAACTTTTTACTCGTAGTTTACAATAAAGCAACAAAAGAAAGTCTCTGACAAAACATTTAGAAGTTGTACTTTGAAAAGACCATGCTGTCTGTGTGTGTTAACAATAAAAATATTACCCACTTCCGATCTGTTGTAGTCCATCGGCATTCTGATGACTAAAAGAATGCTCTTTGTTCGTAGAAAATTTAGGAAATATGTGCATGAGCAAAACTTGAGAATGGTATTTAAATACACCACTGCAAGCTGTGTAAATAGTAACATTGCTGCATGGCTAGCCTACATTGTGTATGTATTGTTGCTTGTAAAGCCGCACTTACATGTATTTTTGAACGCGTTGGGCCAAACGAAATATAGCACTTTCATACCTCAGGTCATAGGCTGACAGTCTGTGATGGATGGTTGGAGCGATTTCAAACGGTGCTACTCCTCGACTACTTTTAGGCTAGTTTTGTATGAATTACCTATTGTCTAAATTTCTGTCATCGTTAGAGAACTTCTAATGCAAACTTGTCTGCAAATGCCTGTGCATGAATCATTGCTTTTTTCAAATGAAGTGAGAGAGAGCTTTACGTGGGAATCATAAATAGTTTGAATATTATACCAGGGAAGGGTCAGTACAATAGAACAACACGAAACCGAAAAAAGAAGATATGCTTCTGGTTGAGGTGCTTTAGTTTCAACAAAAAAGCAACTATTCAGCTGACCCTGATTTCGCCGCGAGACGTAATTTCGTACATATCAATTGACATGGGCTGATTGTGCAAAGTTCCATTAATTGGAAACAGTTTTTTCTGTTGTGAATGCAGTGATCTTAAATGGCCAAATGTAAAGACAAATATAGTTACTGAATTTAAATAACTTAACAAAGGCTTATAAGCGACATATTACAATTACATTGCCTGTGCTTGCATCGTCGAAAAGTGTAACGATATATTTTCCTAATGTATTTGTCCATCCTTTCCTACTTTATTTAATAAACATATACTTTTGTATAATTTGTTTTGTTGTATCGATTTTTAGCTTGCAGCTGAGCTGACTGCGTTCGTTTTACAATCCACATCGAATCCTGTTTTCAGGAACAAAAGAGTTCTTTACTTTTTAGACTCGTAAATTTCATTTGTATTGATTTTGCTTCGTCGAAATGCCGTTTTCCCATCAAATCTACTTTGTCAGCGACAAAACTGTCAATGTGTTTCCTCCTAACAACGTTTTTGGGCCTTTCATTCACCTTTTTCCTCTCTGGTCTTTTCAAAGTCAGACCATAGAAATACATTCTCTGGTTCATTGCCATTCATGCTCTCTCTCTCTCTCTCTCTCTCTCTGCTCTCTCTGTGTCTCTCTGTGTCTCTCTGTCTGTCTGTCTGTCTGTCTGTCTGTCTGTCTGTCTGTCTCTCTCTCTCTCTCGCTCTCTCTGTGTTTCTGTTTCTCTCTCTGTGTCTCTGTTTCTCTCTCTGTGTCCCTCTTTGTCTCTCCCTATCTCTCTGTCTCTCTCTGCTCTCTCTCTCTCTCTCTGTCTCTCTCTGTCTTTCTCTGTCTCTCTCTGTCTCTCTCTCTTTGTCTGTGTGTCTTTCTTTCTATCTATCTGTCTTTCTGTCTGTCTGTCTCCACCCCCTCCTCTCTCTCTCTTTCTCTCTCTCTCTCTCTATCTCTCTCTCTCTCTCTCTCTCTCTCTCTCTCTCTCTTTCTCTCTCTCTCTCTGCACTCACTGCCTTGATTTATCTGCCTCTGTCTTTATCTGTCTGTGTTTCTCTTTCTGGTTGTTTGTCTGTCTGTTTGTCTGTCTTTCTGTCTGTCTTTTTGTCTGTCTGTCCGTCCATCCGTCCGTCTCTCTCTCTCTCTCTCACTCCCTCCGTCCCTCTCTCCCTTCCTCCCTCTCTCCCTCCCTCTCTCCCTCTCTCTCTCTCTCTCTCTCTCTCTCTCTCTCTCTCTCTCTCTCTCTCTCTCTCTCAGGCAGGCAGGCAGGCAGACATGCAGGCAGAAACGTAGACACGAGAGCATGCAAGCAGGTGAATGATTAAGTCAGCGACCAAGAGGTGAGAGAAGTTGGATCGCAAGTTGGCTGAGACATTCTGTCAGGCAGTCACGTGAGAAGACTAGAAAACGAAGCTTCCAGCCAGCCCGGAAGGAATCCTATGAGCCATCAAGACAGCCAGGAGATGTGACTGTCAGACAATAGTTCTCACTTATCTAGCAGTCTGCTTCCCTGTCACGGAACCTGGTCCAGGAGCTCGGAACGCCTTGCTCGGTCACGCTGGACGCTGAGCCTGGACCTCAGTCAGATTGGACCTTCCTCGCTGTCGCAGCAACTTTCGCGATCCCTGACCGAAGACTTCCTGGGTAGCATGGCAGTGCTGGAAGTCAGCGTCGCTACTGATTCTGATAAAAGACGCTGCATACATGTATATCTGTAGCATCCTTGTTTGGTACAGAAACTGACCGTACTTAAGGCTACTCACAGCACGGATTGCATCCTGGAAGACTTGTGACATCTGGTTTATAGAAATAAGACTTCCCTGGTTTCGTATTAATTTGTAAGTGATGTCCCCTTGTTGCTCAATATTTCACACGTAGCTTTGTAAAACTGGCATTTTCACATTTGGCAGTCAACAACATCTGTCTACAGGAATATTTATAGTTCGTCACTCCAGCAGTAATGTAGGGGGGTAATTATATTTGCTAATCATGATCATAATGTGAGAAACAAATGATCAGACTCTAACTTGACTACATACATTTTCTCGTCCATCGTTGCTATATTGTCAGTTTCCAAAACGATATTATGCTTGCACATGAAATCATTTATCTACAAATTACGGCGACAAGGATGATTGTTTGGGTCTCTTTCGGCATGAACTTTCATTGCACACTGGCTAGAAATACGGCTCTTCTCGACAATTCAACCAAGCGCTAACGAAAGAAATCTATTAATTGAAGACTAACTAAAGACAGAAGTGCCTGGTGACAAGGAGTGCAAGGAGGCCCCTCAAGTTTGAGAGGAACTTCACAGAGCAGACGGATGACAAGCGCCTCCGGTGAAAATTCCAGCTGCAGGGACAGACCAGCTTTGACCTTTAGTTGTGGAAGATGTGGTGTGGACTGCTTTTTACAAATCGGACTCCAGAGCCACAGCAGACGATGTCAACAGGGCGGAACTTGCTCCCAACGGCACAGACCCGCGGTGCTTCGGAACTGACAAACGACGACTACTACTACCACTATTCCTCTCCGACCACTCCTCCTCTCCTACCACTCCTCATCTCCTACCACTCCTCCTCTACCTACAACTCCTCCTCTACCTACAACTCCTCCTCTACCTACCGCCCCTCCTCTCCTACCGCTCTTTCTCCTCCTACCACTCATCCTCTACCTACCGCTCCTCCTCTCCTACCGCTCCTCCTCACCTACCACTCCTCCTCTCCTACCACTCCTCCTCTCCTACCACTCCTCCTCTACCTACAACTCCTTCTCTACCTACAACTCCTCCTCTCCTACCACTCCTCCTCTACCTACCGCTCCTCCTCTCCTACCACTCCTCCTCTCCTACCACTCCTCCTCTCCTACCACTCCTCCTCTCCTACCACTCCTTCTCTACCTACAACTCCTCCTCTCCTACAACTCCTCCTCTCCTACAACTCCTCCTCTCCTACCACTCCTTCTCTACCTACAACTCCTCCTCTCCTACCACTCCTCCTCTCCTACCACTCCTCCTCTCCTACCACTCCTCCTCTCCTACCACTCCTTCTCTACCTACAACTCCTCCTCTCCTACAACTCCTCCTCTCCTACCACTCCTCCTCTCCTACCACTCCTCCTCTCCTACAACTCCTCCTCTACCTACAACTCCTCCTCTACCTACCGCTCCTCTCCTCCTCTCCTACCACTCCTCCTCCCTCTACCACTCCTCCTCCTCCTCCTCCTCCTCAGCCCCCTCCCCCACAACTCCTCCTCCTCCTCCTCCTCCTCCTCCTCCTCCTCCCTCCTCCCTTTCCTCCTCCGCCTCCCTTTCCTCCTCCTCTCCTCCCTCTTTCCTCCTCCTCCTCCTCTCCTCCTCCTCCTCCTCCTCCCCTCCTCCTCCTCCTCTCCTCCTCCTCCCTCCTCCTCCCTCCCTCCTCCTCTCCTCCTCCTCTTCCTCCTCCTCTCCTCCTCCTCCTCCTCACCCTACTTCCTCCTCCTCCTCCTCCTCCTCCTCCTCCTCCTCCTTCCTCCCCCCTTCCTCCCTCCTCCTCCTCCTCCTCCTCCTCCTCCTCCTCCTCCTCCTCTCCTCCTCCTCCTCCTCCCTCTCTTCCTCCTCCTCTCCTCCTCCTCCTCCTCCTCCTCCTCCTCCTCCTCCTCCTCCTCCTCCTCCTCCTCCTCCTCCTCTTCCTCCTCCCTCCTCCTCCTCCTCCTCCTCCTATCTCCTCCTCCTCCTCCTCCTCCTCCTCCTCCTCCTCCTCCTCCTCCTCCTCCTCCTCCTACTCGTCCTCCTCGTCCTCCTTTTCCTCCTCCTCCTCCTCCTCCTCCTCCTCCTCCTCCTCCTCCTCCTCCTCCTCCTCCCCCTCCTCCTCCTCCTCCTCCTCCTCCTCCTCCTCTCCTCCTCCTCCTCCTCCTCCTCCTCCTCCTTCTCCTCCTCTTCCTCCTCCTCCTCCTCCTCCGCCTCCTCCTCCTCCTCCTCCTCCTCCTCCTCCTCCTCCTCCTCCTCCTCCTTATCCCCCTACCACTTCTCGTCCTCCTACCAATCCTCCTCCTCCTCCTACCACTCCTCCTCCTCCTACTACTCCTCCTTCATCTACCACTCCTTCACCTACCACTCCTTCTTCACCTCCTTCTATTACTCCTTCTCCTCCTACCACTCCTCCTCTTAGTACTACTACTGCTACTACTACCATTACTACCACTACTGCCACTACTACTACTACTACTACTAATACTACTACTACTACTACTACTACTACTACTACTACCACCACCCCCACCACCACCACCACCACCACCACATCCACTACCACTACCACTACCACTACCAGTACTACTACTACTATTACTACTACTACTACTACTACTACTACTACTTCCACCACCACCACCACCACCACCACCACCACCACCACTACTACTACTACTACTACTTCTACTACTACTACTATCTAAAGTACGCCAGTGCTGCAAGTCACTGCTGTATAGTTCTTAAATCACCAAAGACGTTTTTTTTTCCATAAGGAAGATTTTTCCTTACGATCCACACCTGCTCGTGACATATGTATTGAAATTAGCGTCCACTCTTTTCAGAGCTTACATCACGAGTTTGTAAGGGCCAACTCGACGCTTTGCAAATGGAACTTTCCGGCTGTCAGTGACCCAGATTTCCATATCTTTCTTGGTTAATGGCCGCGGTAAGAATATTCTGCAGTTCCGTGCTCCATAAAACTGAACGCCTTGACCTTTCAGTCAGTCATTGTGAAGTGCATCGTCCCCCTATTATCAGATGGCCCGACTAAATTCCATCCCTCAGAGGCGTAGGGCAGAGAGGAAGTACTCTGGGAAGGAGCTGGTCAATGCTTATGCAGGGCAACGCGCTGTACGTGATTCACAATGCCCGCTGTGCACGCTGGCCCTCCCAGTCAAAGCTCGCGGAATTCTGCCCCCATCTTCCTTCCATGGGGCGTCCTCCGTCTGGCTTAAGTTCCCGCTGATTTCAATTACTGAAGCAGGAACTCCACCGCGGGAGCTTCATCTTTGCAAGGCATTCTATTTCCAAACATCGTCATGAGAAAGAAAAAAGTAATCGATAGTTTACTTCAAAAACTTGGCTCTTCCTTTCTCCCGAATTGAGGCCAATGGTCGCTGCTTGGGTCACGTGAGGATGACAGAGGAGAGCAGCAGGGTTCATCCCAGCACGTACGTTGGATGGGAGTCGAAGCTACTGGGGGTGGGAGCTGCTTTGCAATGATGATATGCACTCGTTTTCATTTAAGAGGGAGAGAGAGAGAGAGAGAGAGAGAGAGAGAGAGAGAGAGAGGGGGGATTGATCAGGTAGACAAGATGACCAGCAGACAAGCTTACCAACATAGAGATACCGACAGAGATGCTCAGAGACATACAGTATGGGGTGGGGGAAGCCACTTGCCATATATGCAAAGGAAGGGAGTCTTGCTCACAGTCACTTTGAGAGCAATGGAACTTTTAGCTGGAGCAGACAGCCCACAGCAAGGACTGACTGAGATTTGACAGAAACTGTTACGTGTGGCATTCAAGAGCACTTACGTTTCTTGACTAGCAGAAGTTATCATAAGTTAGCGGATGAACGAACTACCGAATGAAAACATGAAAGCACGAATGAATGAATGAATGAATGAATGAATGAATGAATGAATGAATGAATGACTGAATGAATGAATGAGTGGATGAAAGAATGAATGATCGAAATATAATGACATTCGCAGGATTTAGTTGCTTGATGTCATCCAGGTAATGGCATGGTTATTGCTCCAAATACCAGATCTTTAAAGCATTCATTGCAACCAGACAAGCGCTAGTGCTCTGTGGCTATGCACTTTTCGTCAACACATAATTAGAAACAGTGGGGGCTTTGGGATTTGTCATGCTATATGGCCACCCGTTAGGAGATCTTTCAAAACTGAATACAGCCAGCAAATTGAAGCCGACAAAATGCCATATTGTCTCCGTGCCCGTGCCCTGATAGCATAATAATGAATGCGAAGATCAAGGAGTGTTCCTCGACTCAATTTCCTCAAGGGCTCGCCAATGAAAACTGATACAGGAGCTACTAAGGTCTCTTGGTATGACAGCCGCTGGTTTACCCCAGTCTCCACAGAGGGTGCTGACATTCACCAGACTTTGATCCTGTAAGCACCAGGGCGTTTACAGACGAGAGTGTCTGTAGGCGTTCACTGCACGTGTCCGGTCTATCTTGTGACTGGATGAAGCAGCTTCAGGAATATTACTGAAACCAGGAAAAATGTTCGTGACGACCAACATTCTCGGTCGTCCTATGGAATATCACCTGTGCTTTTAAATGTATATATATGTATCATCTCTGCCTACTATCCGATAGAGTAGCGGTATTTTAGAAGCATAAAAGGAAAAGGGAGATTCCCCACCCCGCCCCCTTGATTTAGTCACCTTTGGCCTTCTTTTAATACACAAGCATTTATCTTTCATTGCACAACATCCTGCCGACAACTTTTTAGTATTGTTGTAGCAAAGGTTCTTTGCCATGCCACCCCTCTGCGAAGTGATGGCCTTTCCATAAAATATTTAGACTATAAAGCTAGAATAAAATTTGTCGGCAAAAGTGAAGTCATATCAAATGTTTCCCATTGAATGCTTGACAGTCTAGCAATTTAATAAGAAAACATTAATCCACAGTTAGAGCATACGATTAAGGTTGTGTTGAAATGCTGATGTCGGACAAAAGTTTGATCGATTGTAAACTAACAATATCGTAGGGAAACATCTAGGCCAGTGTAAGTTTTTGAGGCAAGATGATGTAAAAAGAGTGAGGTTTTTACAGGGTTTCGCTAGGTAAGTGTGCTATTCTAACAACTACCAAGATTTCCATGATGATCATAGCCTTCAGGAAGGTTAAGACGAATGTACGTTTTCATGGCAAGAATGATATAAGAGAACCTCAAGTATATCTGGAACATTTCGCTCGACAAGCTTGATCTTCTAAATCATCTGACTCCTTCCTAATACAACCGGTAACCTCTTTGGCCGTTTGGGGCAGCCCCTGATTGATCTACTGGAGCAGGCCTCGAAAGCCCAGCATCCGGGGTTTCTAGCCTAGCGGGGAATCGAACGGTCCCAGACGCGGGTAACACTCTTATGATATATCAGTATTATTCCAAGATGCCCGCTGCCTTGAGGAAGAGGAAGACGGATGCTGCAAGTGGCACGAGTCCTCTTCAGGGCCGCCAACAGAGCCTGGTAATCCAGACAGCCATCTCTCCAGGCTACACGCTGATTGGTCCCCAGGGCGGTGACGCATGTCTGGCCTCGCTCCATGAAGTTGATTGCCATCATCAGGCAGGATTGAGCTCCCTAATGAATTTGAACCTTTCACCGTTCTTCCTCGCCCCATTGCCTTCCTCCCTTGCTCTCGCAACAAGCTCGCGACGCTTGTTATGGAGTTATCTCAGAACATTAAATCTGTTCCTTACGGGTGATTACTCTTTGCTCGTCATGTTGAAGTTTAGTGTCAAGATAGCATCGACCTGAGCTGAGCAAGTATTCTTGCACGCTCAAATGGTTTTTCAGTGCAACTGGTCGCCTAGAAGAATGCGTACGTTACGTTTACATGATCAGATGGCCCTAGTAATGCCATCGTAATATAGAACGGCAGATACAAATTGCCGTCTCTATTTGTTTTAGAATAAAACTTCTCTATCATCATTGATATCCTCTCTTCCAATAGCACAATATTATTCTAGTAACACTATCGCATCACATGCTTTCTACACTGTGCACGTGTAATTCCACTCAAAATGATTGAATTGCAAAGCCCGGCTAAGCAAGATAGCTCTTCTTGTCTAGTCAAGACTTTCGCTGTTTACTGAACTGCCAGAATGCTTGTAGAGGGAAGGGGTAGCCATCAGAATAGGGGGTACAAAGAACACGTTGGATACTGCACTCGGTACAAATCTGCGCATGCAGAGCGTGGATGATATGTGTGTGTTTCTATTGGCGAGGAGTGGCGGCGAGGTCCATGACCTTCGTGTGCTTGCCAAAACTCATCCTTTGAACCCGAGGCAGTGATGACTCTGGCGCGGTTCACAATGAATGCGTAATAGACTTGACCCTTCGCATTACAGCATTGTGCCAAAAATAGCTCGTTTTGGATACTATCTTTTCCACTTTTCACAGAAATTATTCAGATGTCAAAACTTGTTTCTATTTTAACACAAACACGTTATTTTATTTTTTTAACGCTTGTTTATTGCCTCAACAAGCGTAATTTATGAGTTTTGTGCGAAATAGTCTTAAAACTACTTTTACGGCGTATGTCAGGGAGCAGAGTACTATCCCACAAGCCTCTCGTGTGACCTCCTTATGAATATTCCGGACGGATTAGTTCCATCACGTGGTCTGAACTGTTCTAGAGACTCTTTCACCGGCAGGCGAAGTCTCTAGTGAACTGGTATGGCCAAAAATTGCCTTGCAAAGAACGGTGACCAGCTCAGCATGGGGACTGCAGTCTGGTCCAAACTCGGACACATCGCAGGTCAGATCTTTCGCGAGCTTAGAACGTGTCGCATAGCATTAGTTCTTCCAACAGGGGTTTGGTGGCGTTTTCTTCCTCACTTATGAGCTCTTGTGAGGATAAGATGAATAATTGTCAGGGCCCTTAAATCAAAAGTATCGTTGGTGTGTGTACATGTATGTGTGTCCGTGTGTGTGTGAGTGTGTGTGTGAGTGTGTGTGTGTGTGTGTGTGTGAGTGTGTGTGCGTTTGTGCATGTGTGTGCGTGCGTGCGTGCGTGCGTGCGTGCGTGCGTGAGTGAGTGAGTGAGTGAGTGAGTGAGTGAGTGAGTGAGTGAGTGAGTGAGTGAGTGAGTGAGTGAGTGAGTGAGTGAGTGAGTGAGTGAGTGAGTGAGTGAGTGAGTGAGTGAGTGAGTGAGTGAGTGAGTGAGTGAGTGAGTGAGTGAGTGAGTGAGTGAGTGAGTGAGTGAGTGAGTGAGTGAGTGAGTGAGTGAGTGAGTGAGTGAGTGAGTGAGTGAGTGAGTGAGTGAGTGAGTGAGTGAGTGAGTGCGTGTGTGTGTTAGTGAGTGAGCGTGTGTGTATGTATGTGTGTGTGTGTGTGTGATTCGTTTACAAAGTTCACACTCAACGCGATATAAGTGATCGATTTTAATTCTTGACATGGACATTTGTGCTCTAAAACCTAACCAATCTCAAGATAATTTTATCATTCTCTCAGCCCAGGCCACACAGGAAAACTCACGTGACCCGAATAGAATATTTCTAACACGCAATTCCCTAAATCCATACTGAAGATGCATCATCACAAAACTCCTGACAACTTTTTTTTCAATCTTGTAACTCTGTCTGAACTTGATCACATGTATGCAGAATCCCCTGAGTAGATAGACATTCCCTAGTCGGACATTTGCAAGAACATCCAAGAAAAGAGAGAAATTCATTCATAGAGAGATCTTTTCGTCCCAAAGGAGCAGCGGCCTGGCCATAGAATGCCTATCTCCGGAGAAAGGGAGTATGCTTGGTGATGGATAGCTCCCCACACCATCCGTGTGAACTTTCCCAAGGCTGGGGCGCCTTCCGGCTCTGAAGATTGCAATGGGATGAGCGATGGGGAGGACGAGTCTCGACCACGCGAAGGACACAGCACGGCCCCGCCATGGCATTCCCGGCAGAGACAGCGATCTCTACATGGTGCAGAATTAAAAAGCATCATGGAATTGAGATCAACCCTCAGCCTTTGGCTTTATCTCTGAATCTATAGCGAGTGATGCGTTCTAATGGTACCGGGCTATCTCTGGAATCGACCCACTCTGCCGACACTGCAGATGGACATCTTCTGGGAATTGAAATGCCAGTTACAGTGTGTTCTTATGACAGCCGTTTTCGATTGCTTACAGCTGTGCCGACACTGACGTACAACCCGAGGGTTGTAATGCACTTTAGGTGTCCGACTGGTCTGCTGCCCGTAGACAGAGTGCTGGTGAAGATGGCACCCTGATAGTTAGCCAGAGTATTGGCAGCGAGGAGGTAGAATTTAAAAAAATCTCCATCTGGTTCTAGATCTGATGAACCGATGTTTATCTTGATTTCCTCAGGATGAAAGTGACTGTATATGCATGTACATATGTTCCATCAATGGAACCATCTTTACTTGCAAATTCAGACTCGATACCTCGCAATCGCATATAGCATAATAGAGCACAACCTCTCACGGCCTACAGCACGCTGCACTGATGACATTCTCGCTCATTTAAAGACGATGGATATTTCATCACCTCCTGGTAGATCAGGCTTAATTATAGTCTTGGACCGCTGATGGGTATTGTTTCAACAATGGTAAGGAACGAGCTATGATATCTTGTCAAATGCACGGATATTTATCACTGGGATTCTGAATGTGACGTTGACGCTCATCATGAATGTACTCAGTTATCCTCTCGTACAGTCCCAATGTATTGTTTGATGCAGTGTTCCGACCGATAATTATTACCTAAGCTCCTGAATGGTTCTACTCGTCACAAATATCTGGCATAGGTTTTATATCAAAATCACATCTTTTACATCATTTTCGACGTGCAAAGCAAGCCCCTGACATAATTTAAAGCTGAAAACCAATTATGCGAAGTCCATAATGTCATACAAAGTAGCACATTATCGTTGTGTCCAAGATCTGATTAAGACCGGGCAAACAATGTTTCCTTCAAATGCTCTAAACCATCACCAATGGGTGCAGGAAAAGAATGAGCCAGGAGAACCTTCTTTTACATGCAAAATAAGTAACATTTGCTTCGATGGGCTGGGGAAGCGATGATGCATCATAGTAGTGGTGATAGAAAGAACTAGTGTAACATTTACCATCAGCGTCGTAAATCATGCACGCTGAGACGACGAACCTAAAGACAAGGGTCCCGCGAGCGTCATATCCCTGCAAATTAGGCCATCCAGCAGCCATTTCCTTGCGGAACTCAAGCTAGCGGCCATAAATAAAAGACCAGGGGTGAAAAAGCAATACCCAGGGCCAGGCACCACCGGCTGCAATTGTGTTTTACAGTCAGGGGCCCGGGATGGGGTGGGGGTGAGGGAGGGGCTGGTGCACCTCAGACCTTGTCCCCCGGGACCCGGGCGCTTTGCGTGGGGATCCCTCGGGACAGGGGCGGTGTTCAACATCGATTTCCCACCCTCCCTATCTTTTTCCTTCCCGCCTCTCCCCTTCCCCGCTCCCTTAGATGGTCTCCCTTGGGGGTTCTCGGCTCGCGATGCACTATCTCCTTGGTGTGCCGTCAGCCGCGGCTGCGGAATTCTGTTGGGCCACGGCAGGGCTCTGACCACGTCTCCGATGGTAAGCCTTTTACATCGATCGCCCCCTCGTCTTGATGCCCAAGACTCCCCCTGGTCGTGTGTCCGCAGTAATCGTCCTGCCACGAGTCCACCGGCTTCCCGCGTAACTAATTCACGCCAACGCTTTCCCCGCCTCTCGACAGAAAAATTGAAATACGTGGGTGAGGTTGTCTTTGAAATTGTTGACTTCCAATCGGGGATATCAGTTTGTTCTTATTTCGTTTTCGACTTCCTCTCCTTGGAAATTCATGTCCGTCGACAGTCAGTAACATGGCTGGTGAGCTTGAAAGTGGATTTTCTAAAAGAGAGCAGGGAGAAAAAAAGCGAGGAAAAAGACAGGGCACACATCCATTCTTTCGCTGATGGCCATATCATCGTTCAAATTAGATATCGACCGCGTGCCGCGAGTCCAGCCGAGGCCAAATCCTCCTGATGCGGTTTCCAAACTCTTCACGGCGTGGAGTTATCTGCCCAAAGTCGTGAGGGGCGCCTCGTGATTCGCTAGCTGTAATTGCATATTTATGGCCGACTCTGGTCTCGGGGCCCCGGATTTGTTGACTTTGTCCACTTTGGCTGATGACACACTGTGGCTGGAGGTGTAGGAAAAAGATTGGCGTTTAGTACGATTGTGCTTTGAGGCTACTCCTGTCTTGGTTCACTTGCTGTATAGATGTAGCTTTGCAATAAAAGTGAGGAAGACAATCACGTTCTTAAGTTTTCTATCAATTATGACTACGCGGGCTAATAATAACCATAGTGACATCGCTCTTATCGAGTCTATTCAGTGATTTGTTACTATTCCTAAACCTTGCAATTCAAGAACCAGTCGAAAATTCCACTAAGCCAATAAACCAGTTCGATTGTGTTTCTGTGAGGCATGTGGATTTTGCTGCCTGTATGTTTGTTTCGATGTGATACATGACGCACACTGCTCATAAAGGCCTGTTCCAATTGCCAGTAGTACCCGATGTGAAGGAAGCTATGGTGGACACAAGTGATCTTGTAATCGGGGATTGTAGCATGCGAATAAGTCGCTAGTGAATGGATGGATATGCACACGCCACTGTCGCATCGCTGAATCACATGATAGGCCAGGTAGCATCACGTAGCCACATGTCCAAAACTCGGCTTTTACATCGCTCCTTTGACTTTGGGCGCGTTTGTTTGGCCCAAAATCTCGAGAGAATTGCGAGGGCTAGGCGTTTCCTACGTTCCTCGCTCATAAGGACTCACTCGCCGTGAAGGCGGGAGGCCGAGGGAGGTCATGAGCTCCCTCGATCTTCTCCGCTGCAGTGACCCGGATGGGCCAAAATGGCGGAGACAGTGCAAGTTGGGCAGGTGTTCGGAGAGAACAGTGCCTGTAATGTGCTTCTCAAGGTTCGAGAATGGAAAAGTGTACGTACACGAAAGTATTTGCTGTTCGAGTGTTCATTTGTATATATAGAGGAGAAGGTGCATTGGGTATTTCTGGAATACACTGCCGTACTTTTTTTATCGCTTGTAGTATACGCACGCTCTGTGAATGATGTCCCTTCACCGTATACGCACGCTCTATGAATTATGTCCCTTGAATTGATCGAAATGAATTTAGGCCTCACATTTTCGACAAAATTGTCTACAGTTGAACCCGGGTTGGGTTTTTTCGTTGAAAAAGTTCCCGTGCCATTCAATATGACACCATGGTGTGTTCTATGAAGTGAAACACTGATGAGATATCTGAATCGTCAGTTATTTCGTCTATCGGCAACTTCTTCACCGACTCTGGCGCCAGGACGCAGCCATGTTCTTCCGCCTTGCGAGATGATTGGCCGTTTTTCTAGCTGTAGGAGCGTCTCACTCGCCCTCGACTAACCATTCAGGGAGAATCTCGAGATTTTGCGCCAAACAAACGCGTCCCACATGTCAATTTAGTAATCTGGCAATTAAGATGAATTTTTTAATGTATTCTATGATACATATAACTATGTAAAACTGATACTGTTCTTTGGCTGAACTTTCATAGCATCTGTGTCATTAATTCTAAAAATGAACGTTTTGCTTGCGGACCGAAGGAAACAACGGTGAACGTGGCTCGTTCATTTTCGTTTCATAAACAGTCAAGTCTCTGCGCGCAAAAGATTCGTCTGGCCAGTCAACCAGGACGCAACATCTGCCACAACGACTGGCCAGTCAAACAGGACGCAACATCTGCCACAACGACTGGCCAGTCAAACAGGACGCAACATCTGCCACAACGTCTGGCCAGTCAACCAGGTCGCAACATCTGCCACAACGAATAAAGCGACATCGGACATTGAGGTGCATGACCAACGGACCACGTTCCACAATCACATGCGACAAGTCGAAACATTGGCGAAGTATGCGTTAGCATCGCCCAAGTAGAGCAGGGCCCGTATTCACAACGGCGATTTATCGGCGATTTATTTTAACTCCGATTTATCTCTAAACTCAGACGATTCCAACTGCCTGTTCCGCTCTCCCTTGGCTGGAAACCAGTATATATAGCAAAGCGCAACCTAGGATCCTCTGACGAGCGTACCTTATCTACCGATCAAGATAACGCGGGGCTAGGGGATAAATCGAGTGTTAAAAAGATAAATCGCCGTTGTGAATACAGGCCCAGGCCTCTAAGCCGCCGCACATTGTATGAGGCGCGCGCCCCGGGGCGCTCTGCACACGCTGCCCCCCATTTAAACTCCAGAGAAGAGAGACCCCGACTTCTGGGACTTGGTGAGGAGGAGGTCTTCTAGCACTCCCGCCATGCGCCAGGCTCCCACAGGAGAAAAAGTATTCAGTTGTGAGGTTCGGCATTATGTAGGTGTCGGTTTGAATTGAATAATGAATTTCATTGATCGCTGTTGTATTACTTCTTTGCAGACAGGGGGGTCGAGATATCGTAGCGTCGTAGGATACCATCTCCACCTTCCAAACCATGTGTCTGCTGTGCCGTGCGTGTAGTGAAGCGTTAAACAGCAAAGTCCATATCTGCTCGACCAAAGTGATTTTCCATGAATGCTTTACTGCGACTTCCTGGATTCGTGAATGATGTGTGAACAAGAAATTATTGCAGTTCGCTTCCAGAGGCACAACAAGCTGTGACCAAACATTTTCTCATGTCGTGGGGATTGTTTCAGAAACAAAGTTGAGACGTTGGCAAACGCTTGTTATTAATGTTGTCCTGTTAGCCACGTTTTCTTGCCTTCTCTGTCAATTAAACATCACCAGTTTATAAAAGGTACAGTACAGTTTAGTAAAAGGTACAGTATCTTCACAGATCCAGTTTCCTTTAATGTACTACACTACTTTTTTTCTTCGACATTTTGTCGCCGATAACACGAGGGAGTTTACACTGAGAGTGTTTAAAATCCAATATGCAGAAGGGTAAATACAGCAAAGACAAATTCTGTTTAAAAGAAAAACTTCATCTACCTAATATAATACGAACTGGCTTACACACTTCTCTCGATACAGGTACCAAGTAAGAAAAACCCAATGCATGCAGTTTCCGTTAAATAAAACGTTAAGTTTGAACTTTACATCCACCATTTCGACAACGCAATAAACGAAACGCTCTTACACCACTGAGATGATCATTAAACCTATACATAGAAATTAGTTCAAAGCCTAAACAACTCGTCCATTGTCCTTTTTTATGATCGTATGTCCCCATTCAGAACAGAATATTCTGCTAATTTGTACAGTGTTTTTATCGTGTGTGCGATGCATTAATGATATGAAACGCCACTGTGTTTCAATCAAGAAGTGGATGTCAAGACGTCTTCATTTGCATCGCGCTGAGGGTTTGTCATCAATAGCTATTCAATGGTGTTCTCGATGTTTTAATCGAGCTGAGAGAGAGAGAGAGAGAGAGAGAGAGAGAGAGAGAGAGAGAGAGACAGACAGACAGACAGACAGACAGACAGACAGACAGACAGACAGACAGACAGACAGACAGACAGACAGACGGACGGACGGACGGGCGGACGGACGGACGGACGGACAGAACTGAAATGAACTGAACAATTTTAATATGTCGGTCAGCGGCCCATTACATTCGGAGGAAAACGCGAATGAAAACACAATTCTGTACAAGAAGCACATAAAAAAACTGGCAACCAGTTTCGGCACGCGCAACGCGCACGGGTGAAAAGTGTCAAATAATAAGAAAGTTCACTTTCTCCGTGCAGCCCGTGCAGGTCGCTTACGCGTCGGCGGCGTCCTGCTCGTGTCTGTCTTGTTTATGCTGGCGGCATCCCCGCCGCACTGGCGAACAGCTGATCTGGGACGAGGTGCAGATCTAAGTGTTTCTGGGGGCTCTTACTGGAGAAGACCGGCAGATTTTCTTGTAGGAAGTTTCATGATCACGCGGCCGAACGGCAGATGTCGACGGTAGAGATGTCGGTTTATCTGTCACGGTGCTGAAGTCACAAGCCCCGGCGACTCCACTCCTCAAAGCATTCACTTCTTGCAAGGCACGAGATATGATCTGGGAAATATTACTCACTGCATTTCGGAAATCTATCGTATCTTCATAGCTAGGGGATGAAACCATAGCACTGTGAGGGTCATTTGGTAGGATTGGCGGGGGGGTGGGGGGTGGACGGCGTTGTTCGTGTGCCAAGTGGATCCTCGTTGGTGTCTGAGGATGCGTCTATTTCGATGTGGTCATCAGAGACAGAGGGGTCAGAGGTCACGGGTGACGCAGTGACGTTGTGACGTATTCCGCCGGTACGAGAGAGCGAGAATTTCGTGCTTCTCGCGACATCAGTTTTGTATAAATTTACTCTCTAAAACGCATCGCAGTGTCTCTGCTTACCCTTCTGGCGATGTTCTGCTCGAGTTTGGTCTCGTCGTCTCTGCGCCGGCGTCTTCAAAGGCGCCTACACACGTACCGGTTGTCCCCCGGTTTTGCTGCCGATCCGGTCAAAAATCGAAACCGTGGACTAATCCGGCACGGTTCTTGTGACTAGGGCTGGCTCTATTTTTCGACCCCGTCCGGACCGGTTCACATGCCCGGCGACGCGAGATCTCGCGTTCTGGCGACTAGTCGCCAATTTTAATGGCTGACGCTGTCCTCGCTTCGCACATAAAAAGGTGTATTTGGGGATACTAAAAGCCCATCCAAAGAAAATGTAAGCCATGAACAGCATTAATTTATCAAATCTGTATGTTGAATGTATGAATAGTTCATGAAAGCTGGTACATTGTACAATTCGCAACGCAGGTCAAACGCATTCATCTACACGCCGAGAAAGCATGTCCGCGGATCGACTTTTATCGTTGCGGCTTCGCATACAGGCAGCTACAGCCTTCACGTCGAAAGCGAGTGTTGGCATTAATTTATCAAAGCTGTATGTTGAATGCATGACTAGTTCGTGAAAGATGGTACATTTTACAATTTGCAATGCAGGTCAAACGCATTCATCTACACGCCGAAAGCATGTCCGCGGATCGACTTTTATCGTTGCGGCTTCGCATACAGGCAGCTATACAGCCTTCACGTCGAAAGCGAGTGTTGGCATTAATTTATCAAAGCTGTATGTTGAATGCATGAATAGTTCGTGAAAGATGGTACATTTTACAATTTGCAATGCAGGTCAAACGCATTCATCTACACGCCGAAAGCATGTCCGCGGATCGACTTTTATCGTTGCGGCTTCGCATACAGATTACAGGCAGCAGCCTACAGCCTTCACGTCGAAAGCGAGTGTTGGCATTAATTTATCAAAGCTGTATATTGAATGCATGAATAGTTCGTGAAAGATGGTACATTTTACAATTCGCAATGCAGGTCACACACATTCATCTACACGCCGAAAGCATCTGTCTGCGGATCGAATTTTATCGTTGCGTCTTCGCATTGAGCTACAGCCTACACGAAGCGTCTGTTGTCATAATCTCATGAAAGGGACGTAACTCTAAATTCTGACTTTGCTTCGCGTAAATGAACATCGCTCCAGTTCGCGGTGTGGGTGTAATCGTTGCGTGTGGCTGTCAACCCGCTTTTTACACGCACGGTCAGCCGGATCGGGAGCAAAACCGGCTTGAAAAACGGTACGTGTGTAGGCACCTTCCAAAATTCACGCCGATCGCTGACCGTCTCGCTGTCGGAATCTTAAAACGATAACCACGCTTCCAGGTTAACCGTCTACTTTCCAACTGGTAGGTTCCTCTGTTGCCAGCAGGGATGTCAGTAGCGTCTCCAGGGCAGCTGGAAGTCCAGCGACGGGCATGGTGTAAACTGCTATTCCGCGTACACTACGGAGAACAGGAGAGAGAGAGAGAGAGAGAGAGAGAGAGAGAGAGAGACAGAGACAGACAGAGACGGAGAGAGAGACAGACAGACAGACAGACAGGCAGACAGACAGACAGACAGACAGACAGACAGACAGACAGACAGACAGACAGACAGACAGACAGACAGACAGACAGACAGACAGACAGACAGACATACAGACAGACAGACAGACAGACAGACAGACAGACACACAGACACACAGACAGACGGACAGACATATATTCAGACGGACATTCAAACCACTGGCCGAACAGACTGACAGTCATATAGGCAGTCAGGCAGTTAGGCAGGCCGGCTGGCCGGCAGGCAGGCAGAGAGACAGACAGACAAAGACACACATTCGCACGCACACAGACGCATGCACATACGCGCGCGTCCGCGCACGCACGCGCACACACATACACACACACACACACACTCATTAACAGGGTCAGAATCGGAGCCATTCCCGAACACAGAAACTAAGTGACAGAGCCAACAAGGAAACGCTAATTTAAAACTAACATTAGAGATGGAGCGCGACAGCAAAAGACATACACACATGTAATGTGAGAGTGGACAAATAGTGACCGTGGTTATGATAGCAGTATATAAAGTGATGGTGATGGAGGTGAGAGTGGTAAGGCGAGTGTGATCGTGGTTGAGGTGGTGATAGTGACTTGTGTGTGTGTGTGTGCGCGCGATGCGCGCACGCGCGAATGTGTGTGCGTGCTCGCATGTGTATGTACTGTATGTGTGTATGTGTGTGTGTGTGAGAGAGAGAGAGAGACAGAGAGAGACAGAGACAGAGACAGAGAGAGACAGAGACAGAAAGACACAGAGAAAGAAAGAGAGACAGAGAAAGAAAGACAGAGGAACAAAAACAAAAAGACAGACAGAGAAAGAAAGACAGAAAGAGAGAGAGAGAGAGAGAGAGAGAAAGAGAGAGAGAGAGAGTAGGAGTGTATGCATGAACTTGACAAGATTAGAGGTGTATTCACACGACACATAAGAGAACAATAGAAAAAAGGCGTATTTATTAGCTACATATATAGACAAACAACATCAAGAATATAATGTGGGATGTCATTAAGACTTCATGAAGCTCTTCTAGGATCAAAACAGAAGATGCATGTGAACATGAGACCAAACAGTTCCAGAGATGAGTAAATAATTAACTCTAAAGAGAGATGACAAACAACAGCACTTACGGAGAAGCAGAAAACAAAACAGGAGGGCATTGAGAAATAAGATAAGAAAATCAGAGAAACAGCGTATGAATGATAAAAAACCGAAAACATTATATTAAAAAAAACAGGATAGATAATAAAGAAGGAAAGAAAGACAGAAAGAAAGAAGGAAAGGAAGAAAACAAAACTAGCAGACATTTATATAGTCTTACAATATACGCAACAAACACAACTGACACCCCGACGACGGAGGCACGGCCCTTGCCGTGACGTTACATCGTATACGGACACCACGTCACTGCCAGCCTATGGCCACGGCGTCAGACTGCACAAAAACGGGGCGGCAGACGCCGGCCTCGCGCCTGGCGCCTCAGACGTCCGCGTGACGTGGCTAGCGTGAGTCGCCGTCGCCCAGAGGCCCACGACTCCACAGCAGATCTGAAGCAGCAAGCCTCTTCCACGCCCGCAGGCCCGCAACAAATGAAGCTGCCTGAATAATTCACTGCCAGCAGCGGCAGCCAGACTTCAGATAGACGGTCAGCAGGCTGACGTGGGGCCGGAGACGTAGGGAGAGAGAGAGGAGAAAGGCATGGAGAGGGTGGGAAGGTAGAGAGAAAAAGGTCCGAAAAAGTTTCGGAGTTTTCGGAAAGCCCTGGATTTATTCCTGATCAGCGTGTTTTGCCGAGAGAGAAAAGTGACAGAAGAAAGCGACAGAGGGGTCGGACGTCGATGCCGGGATGTCCGCCAAGTTCGAAAAGCGAGGAGATTACTACCTGGCCATTAGCGAGGTGAGTGAAGCCAGTCATGTCTGGCTGCGCATAGATTATTATACATCAAGTAGGTTTTCTCGCTCGCGGAAACCAGGAGGAGGTTGATGATGATAAGGAGGAGGCGAAGGAGGAGGAGGGAACGGACGAGGAGGAGGAGGAGGAGGAGGAGGAGGAGGAGGAGCAGCAGCAGCAGCAGCAGGTGGAGCAGCACCAGGAGCAGCAGCAGCAAAAGCAGGAAGAGGAGATGGAGGAGCAGGAGGAGGAGGAGGAGGTGGTGGTGATGGAGGAGGAGGAGGAGTGGTGGTGATGGAGGAGGAGGAGGTGGTGGTGATGGAGGAGGAGGAGGTGGGGGTGATGGAGGAGGAGGAGAAGGTGGAGGAAGAGGAGGAGGAGGAGGAGGAGGAGGAGGAGGAGGAGGAGGAGGAGGAGGAGGAGGAGGAGGAGGAGGAGGAGGAAGAGGAGGAAGAGGAGGAGGAGGTGGAGGAGGAGGTGGATGAGGAGGAGGAGAAGATGGAGGAGGAGGAGGAGCATGAGTAGAAAAAGGAGCATGAGTAGGAGGAGGAGCATGAGTAGGAGCATGAGTAGGAGCATGGGTACGAGGAGCAGGAGGAGGAGAAGCATAAGCAGGAGGAGGAAGAGGAGGAGCAGGAAGAAGAAGAAGAAGAAGAAGAAGAAGAAGAAGAAGAAGAAGAAGATGGTGGAAGAGGAGGAGGAGGAGGAGCAGGAGGAGGAGCAGGAGGGGGAGGAGGAGGAAGAGCAGGAAGATAATGTGGTGAAGGAGGAGGAGGAAAAGAAGGAAGAGGAGGAGGAGGAGGAGGAAGAGAAGAAGGAGGAGGAATAGCAGGAAGATAATGCGGTGAAGGAGGAGAAGGAAAAGAAGGAAGAGGAGAAGGTGGAGGAGGAGGACTAAGAGAAGGTGGAGGAGGAGGAGGACTAAGAGAAGGTGGAGGAGGAGGAGGAGGAGGAGGAGGAGGAGGAGGAGGAGGAGGAGGAGGAGGAGGAGGAGGAGGAGGAGGAGGAGGAGGAGGAGGAGGAGGAGGAGGAGGAGGAGGAAGAGGAGGAGGAGGACTAATGAAGACAACAGGGAAAAAGTCATGAACATTATGAACTTATTACTCTGAAACCCGTGTTAAACGAATTTTAAAAGGTGTAGTCTTCAAGAGGGGAAGTTCTGGGGTTCTAATTCTTGGCCACATACATTACACTCATTTAGTTAGAAACATGCCCAGATTTTTGTTTGAAAAATCAACCAAAACACGACACTTCCCCAAATATTTAGCGAAGAGCTGGCTACATTCTGATTGATGTTAACTAGATATCAGTCACGCAATAGCCGTCTTGAACATCTGCAGTATGAAAGAGTTGAGGTTTATCGATGCATATTGCTGTGTGTTGTTTACCGCCAAACATTTTTTGTATTATCCTGCTTGAATTACGGATACATTTAAACACATTATTGGGTATGAATGACTAGCATGATGCGTTCTCGTGTTATTATGAATCATGCATACTATTGCTTGATGAAACTACGTATGCATGGGTGAAAACAGTAAAGCCATTTTTCTACAGTGAGAGACTATACAAGTTAGGCATACTTTTTTTTCTTCTCATATCCACCCTAGTCATGCACTGCCTGAAGGAAAACACGAGCAAACACTTTTAATGGAATAACATTGATCTATTCGTTGATCCATTTTCAGATGAACACATCAGCATGCTTTTTGTAATGCAGAGACCCATGATGGATACAGAAACATGTTCTGTTCCTATCAGTTAACACACGGGAATTTTAAAAATGCGGTTGTAATGATGAAGTATTTGATAATGTGGTGCTTTTTAAAATCTATTGCTAATGCTGTAGTGCAGCGAAAGCTATAAGTACGGAAGTGTATGAGGACAAGACATTAAAAAGTTCTTCACAACATATTGCAATCAATGCCATGATCGAGAAATAAACGACAAAAAGCACAACGACACTGAAAGTTTCTCTATTCCAACTTCCTTCTTACATCTCGTGTTTTCCTCAGACAGCTGTATGACCACAAACCTCGGCAGGATATCCTAAGCGTAAGATCGTATTGCGGGAATGCCGAGATGAAAGATTCATCTTCACCTTCATCCCAGGCAATATTGCAATCCTCCCCCTCAACCTTCCCTCGATCTCTGGCCCTGCCAGTCCTGGGTGTGACAGACCAACTCTGACAGAATAGAAATGGAGTGTCTCGCTCAGTTTGCACAGCAATATCAGGTAATGAAGTATCGAACCAGGGCGGATGAGCCAGGAACACTGGAAGACAGAAGGGGTCATGGAGAGAAGCTCCGCCTCACCCCAACAGGCGTGCAGCAGCTGTAGACAGAGACGGCCTCGCACGTGTGCTGCAGCGTGTGGGAAATCATCGGAGTGGGGATGAGATAAAAACGTACATTATTTTTTCATCTTCCTTCTTGGATAGCCGTCCCCTTTTCGGACGGCGCGCAGAGACACAGATTTCTGGCGATGCAAAGACTCGAGGGTGGGAGGGATTGAAAGGCGTGCCCACCGTGGGGAGAGTTTGAGACGCTGCCGCAGATGAGCCGTTCCCGATGATCGCATCTCACGTTTGAAGATCTTGGAGTGTCCAGTAGGAAAAACCATTTCATTTCCCCCCTACTCACGGCAAATAGAAATTCACGTTGAAACATACCGTTGTTCTATGAGAATATGGAATCTCTATCTAAACTTTCAATCATCAGAATGTCTTACCAACTGAGGTACTTGCCTTTGCAACAATGGCTTGTTATTTGTCAGCTTTTACCTCCCTCCAAAAATGATCTCCGATATTACTCGATTCACCCTTGAAGGGCATGATGATTCCCTCAGATGGAACGCGATTCGTAAGAGGCGAATAACTAGGGAACACCGTGACTTGATTAGCGTTTACTCTAAACTGTTCTAGTGATATTCGTCCTTAATGGCCTTATATAGCCTACAAAGGCTGATAGGCCGTTAAACACCAACCAACCAACCAACCAACCAACCAACCAACCAACCAACCAACCAACCAACCAACTATCAGATGGCGAATTGTGTCCCCGAAGATTGAATAGTCGGCAAACTTGAGAGAAATTTCATACATCAGTTAATGGCATTCGATATCAGGCCAACGTCAAAACAGGGCACTTTTTCCTGCATCATGACTGCTGACAGAGAGTTTACGCTGATCTGATCGGAACTCCGCTGGGACATGAAACCAGGCGCGTTACGTACGTACACGTACGCCGAACTCCGCAGGCACCATGGCGACGTTCGAGGAATAGGTGAAAAAACTACTTCAAGCGATGTCTCACAAGGACATGCAAAAGAGATAGCACTGGGCAGACCTGCTTTGTACGAACTGTCAGGAGCAGCCG
This sequence comes from Theodoxus fluviatilis, assembly GCA_034096865.1. Lineage (NCBI taxonomy): Eukaryota > Metazoa > Mollusca > Gastropoda > Cycloneritida > Neritidae > Theodoxus > Theodoxus fluviatilis. The sequence goes on along the minus strand of JAWQFJ010006970.1, from coordinate 5,461 downwards.
GCGAGTCCGCGACGGGCTGCTACGTCGCTTAAGGCTGCAGGGAACGGCGCCATATGGGATGGATATGTTCTCAGTTCCCTTGCAGCAGTTGGCGGCTCCTCTCCAACCGTTTGACGAATGTGTCCCCAAATCCTCCCCACCATAATCAATATGTCTGCAGTACTGGGGCGGCATACTTCCAGTCTTTAGTATGTTTGCGACATTCAGCAGTAAATGACGACCGCAAAAACACCAGCCAATTCTAACAAGTAAATGTCACATTTCCACCTACGGCAGATACTTCCTGGCGTCTCTTCGCTTCTGTTTGTCAAGAACAGTTTAACTTGTCCGTAGTGTGCTCATTTTGACCAGTCATTCTCCAAGCACACGAACGTAAAGAGCATGCGTCAATCTGCAGATGCAGCACTGGCGACTGTGCTGAGCTGTCGTGATACCTCAGTCCCACGAAGACGTCAGAGTTGCCACACTGTTGCCGCATTACAACTTAGTCTGTGTCTGTTGTATATATGTAATTTTCCTGGAGTTGTTTGTCTATTTCAAAACGTCTTGTGGGAAGGAATGAAGTTATTTAATCAAAAGATTAGTTTGCGGTTTACCACGTAATAATGTGATACGATAATGACATTAGGTCATCTACGATGCTTATTCACAAAAAGCCATTAGCCCCCCCCCCCCCCCCCCCTCCAAAAAAAAAAAAACCACACACCAAAAAACCCAACAAAAACAACAACAACAAAAAAGGAAGAAGAAAAAAATGGATGTGGGGTGGTAATGTAAATTAGTTTTTTGTTTGTTCAAGGAAAGATTCTCGTTTCATAGACATGTAAAAACGCTGTTTCGTAAACAAAAAACTGTGGTTTCGCACACAAGGAAACGATGTATTGTAGAAACAAAATGTATTTGAAGTTATTGATTTAGTGAAAGATTTACAAAGTTGAGGTGTGTGCGTGTGTGTGTGTGTGTGTGTGTGTGTGTGTGTGTGTGTGTGTGTGTGTGTGTGTGTGCGTGTGCGCGCGTGTGTATGTGTGTGTGTTTTCAGCGGCGAAAAAAACTACGTATTTTGTGGGCGGCTAAGTTTAGGGTCGGTCGGGTGACATGAAACAAACGACCTTTTCTTTGGCCTAAAACCCCAGTGTATCGGCAGGTTAAGGTAAAGGAATTGCTTTCAATAAGCGACTCATCCCCCAGTCTGGCGCCCGAATAGGTTTACAGGGGTGGGCTGGTGCAAGAGGAAGGTCGAGGGTGGCGAAGGAGAAACAACAGCGTCCAATATCGCGAGACAGAAAACTATTTACTACAATCTCCTTTATCTAACAGGATGCTCACCTGCCCAGCAGCCATGGACCGAGTGAACAGCTCAGCCTGCATCAACACTTGCTAATGAAAACACGAACACAACAGAATTCCAGGTCACTGGTCTGTAAAAGTAGACTTTGATTATGGAAAAAGATCTTCCCAAAACAATACATTCAACCTCTAATTTGTCCGTATGAAGTCGATGTGTATTTTTCCTAAGGTATAAGCGTTTTAGACTGACTCACTGACAATTCTGTGAAAGTAGGCCTCACTTTCCCTTTCAACTGCTTTGAGACCTGCATTTTCAGCGTTTGCAGATACACTAGCACTAAATGAGTACAAGCCGAGAAACGGGGTTTGAAGCACTTGATGGGAACGTTAAAATAAGTCTATAGGCCCTACGTGTATCTTTTTCTATAACTATTTTGTGCGCCAAGAATGTTTTTCGATATTATGTAAATGCTAACAGGCTCTTCATTCACCCTTGATAATGAGTTATTCTGACAGTATGAAAAGGGACCTTCAGGTACTTGGAGAATTCCTTATTTTCGTGATTTCAGCCTTGCAGGCTCTCTGATATAAAAGTATACATTGCATTTAAGAAAATCTTGAATAGCCGGTGACAAATTGCAAATAGAAATATCTCAGGAAATGATGCCGTCCTTTCTGTGTGGCTGTTCGAGATCTCGTTGGTGACGGGTTGCACTGAAAACACGTAAAATGATTTCCATTCCTAGTAATGCTTTTGAATGTCTTCATGCGTAGCTTCCAGAGGAAGGACCACACCTCAATATCAAGAATCATGCTAATCGCGAAAACCGCAAAAAATGCTCTCTCCTAACATCCCTTTGCATTTGTCTCGGTAATGTAATTTCGCGTCAGTCCACCGCGAGATAGGAACCCAATTTGAAGACAGTCGATACACTGACGAAGGGCTTGGAAGGAAAGAAGACAGGAAGGAGGGGGAACATCTTTTGAAGGGTTCTATCCATGCTGGTGAGGGTCGTGGGTTGCGCGGCTCCTATTGAATGCAATTCGTGGGCGCCGACAGAAATGGAGGGAATGAATTTTGCGAGTGCGAGGGGCTGCAGTCTTCAGGGGGCTACATCCAGACCCTTGGTGAGAGACGCAGCCCCGAGGGAGTCGGACCCGGGGGAAGAGCCGGATCTCCAGGGACTAAAGAGCTCTACAAGTGGTTTCTCCCCGATCGGCGTCTCAGGACTTCAAAGTCCACGCTTGATCGGCCATCATGGGAAGGCAATTACGTGAGGGGAGAAAAAGGGCCGGGGGAAAGAAATCCGGGCTGTCGCGGGGGATGTGTAACGAGAGCCTCAGTGACAAATTGCACGTGACGTGTGCGCGCGCCGTGTGTGCGTCCACGTCTCCCTCGGTCTTCCCGCCAGGGGGCGCCATCAAAGGCGGCGCTGCGAGCTTCCGGCGTGTCGACCAATGAAATGCCGGCCCCTGATCCCCGCGCGGGAAAGAAGCCGGTCTTGGCCGTCGAAATCAAATATTTGCAAAGTTTAAGGATTAATCAAGTTGCAGCGGCAAGTTGAAACCAATGAAATATTCAGGCATTGATTTTCCTCGCAATCAAACGCCCATTCAAACCACGCTCGGGCTAATGCGATTATGATCGACTGCTGGGAGCTGGGGGCTGCCCCTGCGGGTTGAATTAATAGAATGATTGGACCTATCAGCGCCACTGCAATCGACCCCTCACCAAGCAAATAAATCCTTATACTATTAGCTTGGTTTCTAAACATTGGCTATAGACAGTCTTCCAAGCTCATCTGCCTTGCTTGTGTTCTGCACAGTGGAAAGGCAACGACCGAGGAGAGTTTTCGTGTATGGAAAATCTCAATACCAAGCAGTTTGATATTCCTCGGCGAGAAAATTTCCACGATTAATTCTTCTCTTGAAATCGTTACTTCCATTTTTTCTCTCCATTTTTCTATTCAGGTCGACAGTTGATCGACAAATATGAATTTCCCTAAAATCGAAAGCAATAAATTACGAAGTGTTGACTCAGAACAAGACGCCACGACCGCCGCCCTAGATCAAACGGTAAAAAAAAATCCCAGTCAATTTGCTCATTTCATGATACATTTTCGAAAATTTTGTAGAGAAGCGCTTGGCCCTGTCGTCACCCATTTTCTTACAACCACGGCGTATTTCAAGGTTTCCATAAATCAAATTGTCTGCTTTACAAAAAAGTGCTGCTGCTGTTGTTGTTGTCGTTGCTGCTGCTGCTGCTGCAACTAAAAAGAAAAAAGTCATTCCACTGATACAAGTAACTGACATTTGAAGAGAGCACATATTGTGGCTAGAAAATACCTCTAACGTCAATTTTATGACGAACGATTCTACTCTTTGCAAACTTTTCTAACAGCGCGCGCGCACACACACACACACACACACACACACACACACACACACACACACACACACACACACACACACACACAAACACACACACACAAACACACACACACGCACATACACGCGCCCACCCACACATGCACACACACGCACGAGCACAGATATGTGTGCACACAAACACACACACACACACACGCACACACACACACACACACACACGCACGCACACACACACACACACATACACACACACACACACACACACACACACACACACACACACACATGAGCACAAATGGGCATACACATGAAACCACAGAACCATTCACACACTCAAACGCACTAAAGCACATACACGTGCAAACATTCACAAACTCACCCATACCCTAACATGCACACGCGCACGCACGCACATACACACAACTAACGCACACCCACGAGATACACACATACACACATATGCACAAACACATACAAACACATACACAAACACACACACGCACAAACACACACACATACACAAACACACGAACACACGCATACACAAACACACACATGCACAACCACACACACACAAAACACACACACACACACACACACAAAACACACACACACACACACACACACAAACACACACATAAACACACACACACACACAAACACACACACACAAACAAACACACAAATACACACACACACACATGCACAAACGCACACACACAAAACACACACACACACACACACACACACACACAAAACACACACACACACACTGCACGGTCACACAATCACGTCGTCATCATGAAGCGCATACCGCATAGAGCCACGGTACACGTTGCGTGCACGAGCCCCATCTGTAACCCTGTGTGAAGGCTGGCAGAGTGCTGTGGGGTTATTAGCCATCAGCGCCAATGGCCTGAGTGCAGTAAACACCAGCCATTCTTCTCTGTTTCGCGAAGTCGTGCATTACCATTGCATCGTGTCGGCGTCGCTTAGCAAAGAGCCGTTAACAAGGGTGTATGTACGGGACCTCGTGTGAAGTGGGAAGCACTGTGCAAACGGCCAGACTCCATGCCCGGTCATGAAGGTGCCAATAGATCCGAGACGAAATGGTTTTGCAAAGTCTTAAATATGTCATAGAATGAAAAGTCCCGGTAAAAACCGTCTCATTGGCTCTGTTTGAATTTATATAAAACAGAATTAGCATCAAAGCATCCTAGAATAGAAGAATACAATGCACCCGTGTACGCGTGGTAGGACAGAAACGTGCGAAGAAATCCGAAACGAAATCGCTCTTTGCGTTTCTTACACATGAGGATGGCTGTCAATATAACGATATGCAATATTTTGTTTGCAAGAAGAATGTCTAGATTTTATTATAATCTTCTTTCTGTTCCAGGAATGAGCTTTACGCAAGCAAAACCTCGTTTTGCTTCTCAAACGTTGTGCACAGCACTGCGGAGCAAATTGACAAAATGTGCCCATGTTATTGGCGTTTCGTTTACTAAGACGAATTTGGTCAATTATTGATACCGTTTGATTGGTCAATTATGCCATATATCAGATACACTTGAGACACAACATTAATACTAAAAACCGTATGTTCCAATCTGATGGCTTTTATGTATATCTTGTTTTGTCAATAATCATTTTTGATTACTGGGTTTATTCTCCTAATTAGCCCTCTCAAGCAACAACAACCGACGTGGGGACGGGTACGGGCGAACGTGAGGGAAAAGACGATGGCACGCGGCGCGACGGGATTGCGCGGGGGCTGAAGCGG
>JAWQFJ010006969.1:12500-15137 GCA_034096865.1 Theodoxus fluviatilis | reverse complement strand
TGATGATGATGATGATGATGATGATGATGATGATGATGTCGATGATGATGTCGATGCTGTAATCAGGCTGCGCACACGTCTTCCTACGCAGTAGCTCATGTGTGTATTCTCCTCAGGTAACTCCATAGGTCTAAGGCACGTGCAACGCACCTATTCAACTTTTGACATAGGGAAATGACATGCCTGCGATAATGTGCATTATCTAACATGAAGTGTGGAAACGTGTCATCTGATTACTTAATTGCGTTTGCAATTGCTAATACACCAAATAAGCACACACACACACACACACACCCCACCTTCCACCCACCCCTCTCACCCCTGTACCCCTTTATTTTTTTCCATTTTCTTGAGAAAACTGCATCTATATAATTCAAATGGGGTCCTTGATGTCTTCTAAATTACTATCAGTGATTTTTTTCTAGAAGTTTGTCGTAGTACTGCGCCAGCAGTTACAGGTAATCATTCTGGCCTATTACACATTGCACCAAAGTGAGTTTTAAAAAAAGGAACGCAAGTATGCCGAAGAGCGGGAATGCAAAGCCAGAATTTAAGGGGGGAGGGGGGGAGGGGGGAGGGGGGAGGGGGGGAGGGGGGAGAGGGGGGGGGGGAGTAAACTTTATTGGGCTGGTTCTAAGTTTTGACTTGCTTTTCTCGACCAAATTTTGCAAACTGTTTGGCCATAATTTACCTTCTTCGCGTGGTTTGTAATTTTTTTAATAAATAAAGATTTGACGTGGTTGCTCGACCTGTTGGCAGTTGTGCGAGGCGTTTAGGTGCCGTGGTTGCTCGACCTGTTGGCAGTTGTGCGAGGCGTTTAGGTGCCGTGGTTGCTCGACCTGTTGGCAGTTGTGCGAGGCGTTTAGGTGCCGTTGTTCAGCTGCTTCTCGGGATGAATTGACTGCTATTTTTCATCATTACTTTGTCGAGCGTCTCTTTGCTTGATCTGCTATATTGTCTCTCTGGAGCGACCATGATAAGCCACGAACGAGGAGTATATTAAAGTCATTTGCCCATAGATAACCGCATAGTGATCTCTTTTTCAATATAATATTTCTTAATAGAGCAATCAGCAAAGCAATAAAAATCAGAAGTTCGTCCACGATTCTGAAATGAAAGCACAAAAAAGCGTTCCATGACCCACACGCTGAATGTGATAGCAAGCGACTCCAGCATCCAACTTCGAGCTCCATAACACAGCGGCATCGCACCTTCTTCTTGAACTACAACCTCATAAATCAATATCAAAGTTAGCAGCTGCGAGTCTTCGGGAGCTAGAAGCAGTCGGCCTATCAAAGTTTGGCTGGGAACCGCGTCGCACATCGATCAAAGACGAGCTGTCCCAGCGTCCCTTGCGCTGCCTCCCCGTCACCTAACTGCGTCCTGGCGTCACGTGTCCCCTGTCCCACTGTCCCTGACGCCAAGCTGGAGTCGGGGCAACGGGAGGTCAATCTCTTTCATTGAAAAATACTGAGAGAAGCAAAAGTCCCTTGATGTAATCGAGGGGGAGAGAAAAAAAAAAACAATCTCGAGATTGCCTGACAAGGCGGGGGGCTGGGGGGTTGAGCAGAAGAACGAGAGGTCACCGTGCCGTGGGACAGTTACTCTGACCTGCAGGCAGTGCACTCTTGACAGTAAGCTTCCCATGGCTCCTGGTGCAAGGCAGGGCATGGAATTAGCTGCTCACCAAGGCTGCGCGCCATGGTTTTCAAGCATGCACTGGAGTTATGCAGGGCTGCAATGGATCTCTTGGCATGAAATTTGAATGGCTTGCGTTGCAAGTGGAGCTTCGACCCGGACAAGACTTACCGAGAGAGTCTCCTTGTGGGTTGGGGATAAGAGCAGACCCACCGTGTTTCCTTACGTGATTCATGAAAGGCGAATTACTGGAGAAATCATGACTTGACTTGCTCCTATTCTAACCAGTTCTAATGATTTTTCGTGATCAATGGTCTGATAACGCCTACAAAGGCTGATAGGCCGTTAAACATCAGTCAGTTATACAGTCAGTCAGTCAGTCAGTCATTACAGACTGACAATAGTACTTCCCAAAAGCTGCTAAAGTTTGCTTACGCAGTAACCTCCGTCTCAAGGATCAGGGGGCTGCGGTGAAAGATGTACATCTACCACGTGACATGCTTCACACGGGGGTGACCGCCAAACGCCCCACTCTTCGACTGGAGCCCGTGACTGAAGAGCTTTCGGGGCCTGCTCCAGCTGCTCCACCGCGGGCGGCCCAAATGCAATCCAGCTGCTACTTGGGAGCGTCTGTTGCACACAGTAACTTCCTCCTCCTGTTGGGCAACTTGCCTGGATGACGTGACCCTGATGGGCTGTGGTCTGGGCCTTCCAGCCCCCACGTGTCAGACGAGGTGTTCTGTGTTGGAGAGGTACATCTACTACGACACGTTTGATAAGACACCACCGCGTATTCCTACGCCATTTGTAAGAGACAAATACTTAGGGAAATCCTGATTTGGTTTGCGCTTACGCCGACTTCTTCCAGTGATTTTGGTGGTCAGTGGCCATTTGTAGCCTGCAAAGACTGTTGGGCCATAAAACTCCATCCATCCATCCATCCATCCATCCATCCATCCATCCATCCATCCATCCATCCATCCATCCATCCATCCATCG
>JAWQFJ010006969.1:7500-10000 GCA_034096865.1 Theodoxus fluviatilis | reverse complement strand
ACTACTAGTGTTCCTACTACTACTACTACTTCTACTACTACTACTACTACTACTACTACTACTACTACTACTAGTACTACTACCTCTATTCGTGCTCCTACTATTACTACTACTACTACTACTACTACTACTACTACTACTACTACTCCTACTCCCACTACTTCTACTACTACTACTACTACTACTACAACTAATACTACTTCTACTCGTGCTCCTAATACTACCACTCCTACTATTACTTCTACTACTACTACTACTGCTACTACTACTCCTACTGGTATTACTATTCTTGGATGTCCGTCGCGGGCGACGAAGACGTCAATGACGCCGAAGATGCGACTGCAGCCCGAACTGCGAAGCACAGTGGCGGTTGCAGACCCGGCATGCTACAGCAGCAGCAGGATCCATCCTCCTCTTTCTGCGGGCTGCACGGTTTTCGTTCAGACTCTTCAGTGTCCGCTCCTCAAAGGCTGCGTCATCCCGGGAAATGGCCGAGCGCCAGGCACTACGGTCCGGTCCGCAGCCGGGGACTCCCAGCCCGTGGCTCCGATGTAGCAAGCCCTGAGGGTGACTCTTATGCCGTCCTTGAAACGCTTGATTGGACCTCCAGGGGCCCGTGCACCAGCGGCCAGCTCAGACAGGAAGATCATTTTGGGGAGGCATTCATCACCCATCCTCAAGACTTGGCCAATCCAGAGCAGATGGGCCTGCATGATGAAAGCTTCAATGTCCTTAATTGGCCAATCGAAGTACTTCGGTTTTGGAAGTTCTGTGTTCCCAAGATACCATTATTTTTCAGAGGCATTGCAGATGAAATTGATCAAGGATCCAGAAATGCCTGGAGTATATTTTCCCACTTTTACAGCTGTAGCGCAGCGATGTCTGGATAACGGTTTTGTAGACAACGTCTTTAGTTGAGATTGTAAGTCCACTCACGCCCCACACTCGACTCCAAAGCCGTTCGAAGGATGCCCCTGCTTTTGCAAGCATATCGGAAACTTCTATGTCCATTCTGCAAGCAGATGTTAGGCAACTCCTCAAGTACGTGAAGGTCTCTACAGCCTGCAACCCTGAGCCATTGATCTTGATGATGGGCGCTGGGGCATCTTGCCCAGGTGCTGGTTGGAACACGAAACCGAAGGTGCACGCTGCTGAGGATAGACTATCGGCATACTCCTTTAGATCCTCTTGGCTGTGCGCGGCAAGAGCGCATTCGTCTGCGAAGAGGAAGTCCCTCACCAAAGCCTCCAGCACTTTAAGTCTGCTCTGAGACGCCGCAGGCCGAAGATGCGCCCATCAGCACGGAATCTCACCCTGATCCAATCATCAGTAATGTCAAGAGCTCAGCGCTGTGGCAAACAGAAGACTGAAAAGAGTTGGAGCAAGAACATAGTCATGTTTAACTCCGTTTGAACCAGGGAATGGTTCGTACGAGTGACCTCTTTTCAGACCTCTGGCCATCATGCCATCGTAAAGGGAGCGAATGATGCTGACGGATTTAGGCGGACACCCAAACCTGGACATCATGGACAACAGACCCTCACGGCTGACGGTGGCAAAAGCCTTGGTAAATGAAGAGTAGAAACATGTTTTGTGTCTATTCCCAGCACTTTTCCTGGAGCTGTCTGACAGCAAATTCATGTCCACTGTGCCTCTGCTGCCCCTGAAGCCATTCTGGCTCTCAGAGACCACACTGTCCAGGAGGTGGGCACTGATCCGATTAAGGATGACACTGGCCAGAATCTTCCCTGCGATGCTAAGGAGTGAGATGCCTCGGTGGCTGTTACAGGATGCATTGTCTCCTTTGTTCTCGTAAAGTTGTATGATGTTGGCGTCTATGAAGTCTCGGTGAGCTGCGCACGACTCCCAACACTGCTGAATTAACTCTGCCAACATTATTTCTGTTGTTTCCCACCTCTTTGTATATTTCGGGGTGGATTCCCTCAAGTCCTGGAGCTTTCTCAGGCTGAAGTTGCTTTATAGCCTTGTTGTTTTCTTCCAGTGTTGTTGGATTATCAAGCTCTCTCAGAAAGGGTGTTTGAGGAATATCCTACAATTTTGGGAAGGGCTGTGGAAGAGATGGCTAAAATGTTCAGCCAACCACCGCACTATAATTTCCCAGTCTGTGAGTATGTCGCCTTCCGCAGTGCGTACCAATGCTGTGGCATCGGTTACTGGATCGTAGATGGTTTAAAAGCTGTCACAAACAGTCTCTGTTAAGCTCATCAGCAGGCTGGAGCTCAGCGGCTTTATCTTCCCACCATTGGTTGTTCATTTTACGCAGATTAGATTGGACCATGCTACGTAGGTACTTGAGGTGATCTTTCTTTGAGGCTGAAGTCTTGTCACAGAGCCATGTGGAGTCGGTCTCTTGCTTCTTTCCCCGGAGATCCACAATGACCTTGTTTTTTTTATCAAACCAGCCCTGATGCTTCCGTACTGCATGTCCAAGGGTTTGCTTTGCGCAAGCATACGTGGTATCTCTGAAAAGTTCCCAAGC
>JAWQFJ010006969.1:0-2500 GCA_034096865.1 Theodoxus fluviatilis | reverse complement strand
GTCACCACTAATATCGCCACCACTACTATCACCACCACTACTATCACCACCACAAATATCACCATCACTACCATCACCACCACTACTATCACCATCACTACTATCCCCACCACTACTATCACCATCACTACTATCACCACCACAGCCATCGTCACCACAGCCATCGCCACCACAACTATCACCACAACTACTATCACTACCACAGCCATCACCACCACTACTATCACCACCACTACTATCATCACCACAGCAATCGCAACCACAGTCATCGCCACCACTACTATCACCACCACTACCATCGCCACCACGACTATCACCACCACTACTATCACCACCACAAATATCGTCACCACAACAATCGCCACCACAACTATCACCACCACTACAGTCACCACCAATACTATCACCACCACAACTATCACCACCACAGCCATCGCCATCACAGCCATCGCCACCACTACTATCACCACCACTACTATCACCACAACGTATATCACCACCACAGTTATCGCCACCACTACTATCACCACCACTATTATCGTCACCATAGCTATCGCCACCACTACTATCCCCACCACTACTATCACCATCACTACTATCACCACCACAGTCATCGTCACCACAGCCATCGCCACCACAACTATCACCACAACTACTATCACTACCACAGCCATCACCACCACTACTATCACCACCACTACTATCATCACCACAGCAATCGCAACCACAGTCATCGCCACCACTACTATCACCACCACTACCATCGCCACCACGACTATCACCATCACTACTATCACCACCACAAATATCGTCACCACAACAATCGCCACCACAACTATCACCACCACTACTGTCACCACCAATACTATCACCACCACAACTATCACCACCACAGCCATCGCCATCACAGCCATCGCCACCACTACTATCACCACCACTACTATCACCACAACGTATATCACCACCACAGTTATCGCCACCACTACTATCACGAGCACTCCAATCACCATCACTACTCTCGCCACTACTACTATCACCACCACTACTATCACCACCACAACTATCACCGCCACTACTATCACCATCACTACTATCATTACCACAACTATCACCACCACTACCATCATCACGACTACTATCACCACCACTACCATCACCACCACAGAAATCGCAACCACAGCCATCGCCACCACTACTATCACCACCACTACCATCGCCACCACAACTATCACAACCACTACTATCACCACCACTACTACCACCACCACTACTATCACAACCACTACTATCACCACCACAGAAATCGCAACCACAGCCATCGCCACCACTACTATCACTACCACTACCATCGCCACCACAACTATCACCACCACTACTATCACCACCACAAATAACATCACCACAGCCATCGCCACCACAACTATCACCACCACTACTATCACCACCACTACTATAACCACCACTACTATCACCACCACTGCTATCACCACCACAGCCATCGCCACCACAGCCATCGCCACCACAACCATCGCCACCACTACTATCACCACCACTACTATCACCACCACTACTATCACCACCACTACTATCACCACCACTACTATCATCACCACTACTGTCACCACCACAGCTATCGCCACCACTACTATCACCACCACAACTATCGTCACCACAGCCATCGCCACCACTACTATCACCACCACTACTATCACCACCACTACTATCATTAGCATAACTATCACCACCACTACTATCACCACCACAACTATCGTCACCACAGCCATCGCCACCACTACTATCACCACCACTACTATCCCCACAACTATCGTCACCACAGCCATCGCCACAACTACTATAATCATCACTACTATCATTAGCATAACTATCACCACCACAACTATCGCCACCACTACTATCACCACCACAACTATCGTCACCACAGCCATCGCCACCACTACTATCACCACCACTGCTATCACCACCACAGCTATCACCACCACTACTATCACCACAACAAATATCGTCGCCACTACTATCACCACCACTACTATCATTACCACAACTATCACCACCAATACTATCACCACCACAACTATCGTCACCACAGCCATCGCCACCACTACTATCACCACCACAAATATCGCCACCACTACTATCACCATCACTATTATCACCACCACTACTATCGTCACCACTACTATCACCACCACAACTATCGTCACCACTACTATCACCACCACTACTATCACCACCACACCCATCGCCACCACTACTATCACCACCACTGCTATCACCACCACTACTATCACCACCACAACTATCATCACCACTACTATCACCACCACAACTATCGTCACCACAGCCATCGCCACCACTACTATCACCACCACAACTATCGTCACCACAGCCATCGCCACCACTACTATCACCACCACAACTATCGTCACCACACCCATCGCCACCACTACTATCACCACCACAACTATCGTCACCACAGCCA
>JAWQFJ010006967.1:15000-19541 GCA_034096865.1 Theodoxus fluviatilis | reverse complement strand
GCACTTCCACTCCAGCACTTCCACTCCAACGCTTCCACTCCAGCACTTCCACTCCAGCACTTCCACTCCAGCACTTCCACTCCAGCACTTCCACTCCAACGCTTCCACTCCAGCACTTCCACTCCAGCACTTCCACTCCAGCACTTCCTCTCCAGCACTTCCACTCCAACACTTCCACTCCAACGCTTCCACTCCAACGCTTCCACTCCAATGCTTCCACTCCAGCACTTCCACTCCAGCACTTCCACTCCAGCACTTCCACTCCAATGCTTCCACTTCAACGCTTCCACTCCAGCACTTCCTCTCCAGCACTTCCACTCCAACACTTCCACTCCAATGCTTCCACTCCAGCACTTCCACTCCAACGCTTCTACTCCAGCGCTTCCACTCCAACGCTTCCACTCCAATGCTTCCACTCCAACGCTTCCACTCCAATGCTTCCACTCCAATGCTTCCACTCCAACGCTTCTACTCCAGCGCTTCCACTCCAACGCTTCCACTCCAACGCTTCCACTCCAACGCTTCCACTCCAGCACTTCCACTCCAACGCTTCCACTCCAGCACTTCCACTCCAGCACTTCCACTCCAGCACTTCCACTCCAGCACTTCCACTCTGACACTTCCACTCCAACGTTTCCACTCCAACGCTTCCACTCCAACGCTTCCACTCCAGCACTTCCACTCCAGCACTTCCACTCCAACACTTCCACTCCAACACTTCCACTCCAGCACTTCCACTCCAGCACTTCCACTCCAGCACTTCCACTCCAGCACTTCCACTCCAACGCTTCCACTCCAACGTTTCCACTCCAACACTTCCACTCCAGCACTTCCACTCCAGCACTTCCACTCCAGCACTTCCACTCTGACACTTCCACTCCAACGTTTCCACTCCAACACTTCCACTCCAGCACTTCCACTCCAGCACTTCCACTCCAACATTTCCACTCCAGCACTTCCACTCCAGCACTTCCACTCCAGCACTTCCACTCCAGCACTTCCACTCTGACACTTCCACTCCAACGTTTCCACTCAAACACTTCCACTCCAGCACTTCCACTCCAACGCTTCCACTCCAGCACTTCCACTCCAGCACTTCCACTCCAATGCTTCCACTCCAGCACTTCCACTCCAACGCTTCCACTCCAGCACTTCCACTCTGACACTTCCACTCCAACGCTTCCACTCCAACACTTCCACTCCAGCACTTCCACACCAGCACTTCCACTCCAGCACTTCCACTCCAACGCTTCCACTCCAGCACTTCCACTCCAGCACTTCCACTCCAATGCTTCCACTCCAGCACTTCCACTCCAACGCTTCCACTCCAGCGCTTCCACTATAACGCTTCCACTCCAATGCTTCCACTCCAACGCTTCCATTCCAGCACTTCCACTCCAGCACTTCCACTCCAACGCTTCCACTCCAACGCTTCCACTCCAACGCTTCCACTCCAATGCTTCCACTCCAACGCTTCCACTCCAATGCTTCCACTCCAACGCTTCCATTCCAGCACTTCCACTCCAGCACTTCCACTCCAACGCTTCCACTCCAGCACTTCCACTCCAGCACTTCCACTCCAGCACTCCACTCCAACGCTTCCACTCCAACGCTTCCACTCCAACGCTTCCACTCCAACACTTCCACTCCAACACTTCCACTCCAATGCTTCCACTCCAACGCTTCCACTCCAATGCTTCCATTCCAGCACTTCCACTTCAACGCTTCCACTCCAACGCTTCCACTCCAACGCTTCCACTCCAATGCTTCCATTCCAGCACTTCCACTTCAACGCTTCCACTCCAACGCTTCCACTCCAACACTTCCACTCTGACACGTCCACTCCAACGCTTCCAATCCAATGCTTCCACTCCAACACTTCAACTCCAACGCTTCCACTCCAACGCTTCCACTCCAACGCTTCCACTCCAACACTTCCACTCCAACGCTTTCACTCCAACGTTTCCACTCCAACACGACCTCGATACATATGACATCATCCACTGGAGACCATTTGTAGACAAGACACATTTTTCATCAGCTCGTAGAATAATGTTTGGGATTTTATTTTAAGACTGGCAGGCATTGATATAGCATCACTTTAAATTATAATATTAAAGCAAACCATTTTTTCTTCCTCTGCTCTGTTTCTTGGTTGAATAAAAACGCGTTTCGGAGTGGGTTTGCTTCTTAAGAGTGGTTTCCAGGATACTCCAAGCACTTGAACATGAAACAGTAATTACATATAGTAGTTATGCAATGACTTTTAGATCACTATACTTTAATCGTCCTCAAAGAAGTAAAGGTAAAAAATATCAATCAAAAAGGAAAAAATGGAGAATATATGACTGGAAGCAAAACAAACACACACGCACACACACACACACACACACACACACACACACACACACACACACACACACACACACACACACACACACACACACGAACTCAACAGAATACATTCAGACAGTGTGAACACAGGGGAGATAACTCCTTCCCCGCTATCCCAAACGTTCACCAGCCGTCCTCGATAGTTTTGGACTCTTATCAATGGCGTCCAAACAACATCAGAGCAAAACCGTCCTCTCACCAGATGGCTCGTTGGTCTAGGGGTATGATTCTCGCTTAGGGTGCGAGAGGTCCCGGGTTCAAATCCCGGACGAGCCCTACTTTTCTTTCGCGAATGTTAAAAATCAAAACCGCTATTGATGTATTTTGAATAATTTAATTGTAGTCAGCGCATCAGTTATAAGCGCTCTCGGTCACGGCTGCAGAGTTTAACCTGACGCGGATCCGATTCAGAGGTGAGAATGGCAAATTGTGAAGACTCTAATGGGAAATTTTTTTTAATTCTGTAGGTGATTTTGTTTACTTGCAGTATTTTACACGTTCCCTGAAAATATTCAGAGCCTAACATACGCGCCGCAATAAAAATGGTGGCCAAACCCCAAGCATTAGATAGGAAATGTCTCTAACAGAACCTGTTGACAAACATGCCATTCCGTGGCGCTCAACATCACAGTAATTGCCTCTGAAAATGCAGCAACTTGTCAGTTGTGTTTGGGGCTGGACAGCTTGACCCCTACTTCACTTTGCCTCACTCCTACTACAACAACCAATGTCACTGCTTGAGGAACGAGCAGGGCAAAATGAAGCAGGGGGAAATATTTACTCGAAACAGCTGTGGCCATTGATTTCATACTCTTTCCACGCGTGCGGCGTGAGCAGGCACACACAGTCGATTCTCTATTCAGAGTGAGCAGGCACACACAGTCGATTCTCTATTCAGAGTCATATCATTTTCCCATTTCCATATTGACTGTAATCCCTTTTAAGCATCTACCTGTGTTTTGCATTAGGTCACTCCTTGTCCTGTCGATCCCATTTTCCCTAGATGCTACGTGTAGGTTGATGTGCTCTTTAATGTTCGGGTGTCGATTGTCAAGTGCATGTATAGAGGGCTAACTTTAGGGGGAAGCTTGATCTCTGCTAGTGGACAGATTCAGGCATGGAAGGTCACTGCCTCTGAGTATGCGCCAATATATCGTTGTGGCTAACAGATAGGTATTTCGCGCTGTTGCATGGCGCGAGATATCCTGGGTGCAAGTCGCGGACTATTCCATTGTATTGCTACAAACCATACATTCTTTACTGTTGAATTCTTCGTAAACATTAGTAAAAAGCTCGGTTTTTCCCCCCACAGAGTAAAGAAACTTAATTTCTCCCAAGAATAAAATACCTTAGGACCCCACTAAACGGAAGTCCAGTTAGCCACATCACTTAAAAGTGCATGTCATAACATTAAAACGCGATATTCGGGGGTGGGGTGGGTGGGTGAGGAGTGGAAACACAGAAGCAATTGCAATGACCAGCAACATCTGATCAAGTGTCAAAGTTTCTTCACACGGACGTGTTGATGTAAAAGGGACAGCGTATTCTCTCCTAAAGTTTTTTTCTAGGTTCGGAGGGAAAGACGACTGACAACGTCCCTTGGAGAAACAGATAAACAGTGGCAAAATGCTGGCAAGTGTAAGCAAGTGTGGGTATGACTGCGTGTCAGTATGACACACAAACAGTGGCCAAATGCTGGCAAGTGTAAGCAAGTGTGAGTATGACTGCGTGTCAGTATGACACACAAACAGTGGCCAAATGCTGACAAGTGTAAGCAAGTGTGGGTATGACTGCGTGTCAGTATGACACACAAACAGTGGCCACATGCTGGCAAGTGTAAGCAAGTGTGAGTATGACTGTGCCTGTCAGAATGACACACAAACAGTGGCCAAATGCTGGCAAGTGTAAGCAAGTGTGAGTATGACTGTGCCTGTCAGTATGATACACAAACAATGGCCAAATGCTGGCAAGTGTAAGCAAGTGTGGGTATGACTGCGTGTCAGTATGACACACAAACAGTGGCCACATGCTGGCAAGTGTAAGCAAGTGTGAGTATGACTGCGTGTCAGTATGACACACAAACAGTGGCCAAATGCTGGCAAGTGTAAGCAAGTGTGGGTATGACTGCGTGTCAGTATGACACACAA
>JAWQFJ010006967.1:5000-10000 GCA_034096865.1 Theodoxus fluviatilis | reverse complement strand
CTCCAACGCTTCTACTCCAGCGCTTCCACTCCAACGCTTCCACTCCAATGCTTCCACTCCAACGCTTCCACTCCAGCACTTCCACTCCAACGCTTCCACTCCAGCACTTCCACTCCAACGCTTCCACTCCAGCACTTCCACTCCAGCACTTCCACTCCAACGCTTCCACTCCAGCACTTCCACTCCAACGCTTCCACTCCAGCACTTCCACTCCAGCACTTCCACACCAGCACTTCCACTCCAGCACTTCCACTCCAATGCTTCCACTCCAACACTTCCACTCCAGCACTTCCACTCCAATGCTTCCACTCCAACGCTTCCACTCCAGCACTTCCACTCCAATGCTTCCACTCCAGCACTTCCACTCCAATGCTTCCACTCCAACGCTTCCACTCCAGCACTTCCACTCCAGCACTTCCACTCCAACGCTTCCACTCCAGCACTTCCACTCCAACGCTTCCACTCCAGCACTTCCACTCCAGCACTTCCAAACCAGCACTTCCACTCCAGCACTTCCACTCCAACACTTCCACTCCAGCACTTCCACTCCAGCACTTCCACTCCAGCACTTCCACTCCAGCACTTCCACTCCAACGCTTCCACTCCAGCACTTCCACTCCAGCACTTCCACTCCAGCACTTCCACTCCAGCACTTCCACTCCAACGCTTCCACTCCAGCACTTCCACTCCAGCACTTCCACTCCAGCACTTCCTCTCCAGCACTTCCACTCCAACACTTCCACTCCAACGCTTCCACTCCAACGCTTCCACTCCAATGCTTCCACTCCAGCACTTCCACTCCAGCACTTCCACTCCAGCACTTCCACTCCAATGCTTCCACTTCAACGCTTCCACTCCAGCACTTCCTCTCCAGCACTTCCACTCCAACACTTCCACTCCAATGCTTCCACTCCAGCACTTCCACTCCAACGCTTCTACTCCAGCGCTTCCACTCCAACGCTTCCACTCCAATGCTTCCACTCCAACGCTTCCACTCCAAATGCTTCCACTCCAATGCTTCCACTCCAACGCTTCTACTCCAGCGCTTCCACTCCAACGCTTCCACTCCAACGCTTCCACTCCAACGCTTCCACTCCAGCACTTCCACTCCAACGCTTCCACTCCAGCACTTCCACTCCAGCACTTCCACTCCAGCACTTCCACTCCAGCACTTCCACTCTGACACTTCCACTCCAACGCTTCCACTCCAACGCTTCCACTCCAACGCTTCCACTCCAGCACTTCCACTCCAGCACTTCCACTCCAACACTTCCACTCCAACACTTCCACTCCAGCACTTCCACTCCAGCACTTCCACTCCAGCACTTCCACTCCAGCACTTCCACTCCAACGCTTCCACTCCAACGCTTCCACTCCAACACTTCCACTCCAGCACTTCCACTCCAGCACTTCCACTCCAGCACTTCCACTCTGACACTTCCACTCCAACGTTTCCACTCCAACACTTCCACTCCAGCACTTCCACTCCAGCACTTCCACTCCAACATTTCCACTCCAGCACTTCCACTCCAGCACTTCCACTCCAGCACTTCCACTCCAGCACTTCCACTCTGACACTTCCACTCCAACGTTTCCACTCAAACACTTCCACTCCAGCACTTCCACTCCAACGCTTCCACTCCAGCACTTCCACTCCAGCACTTCCACTCCAATGCTTCCACTCCAGCACTTCCACTCCAACGCTTCCACTCCAGCACTTCCACTCTGACACTTCCACTCCAACGTTCCACTCCAACACTTCCACTCCAGCACTTCCACACCAGCACTTCCACTCCAGCACTTCCACTCCAACGCTTCCACTCCAGCACTTCCACTCCAGCACTTCCACTCCAATGCTTCCACTCCAGCACTTCCACTCCAACGCTTCCACTCCAGCGCTTCCACTATAACGCTTCCACTCCAATGCTTCCACTCCAACGCTTCCATTCCAGCACTTCCACTCCAGCACTTCCACTCCAACGCTTCCACTCCAACGCTTCCACTCCAACGCTTCCACTCCAATGCTTCCACTCCAACGCTTCCACTCCAATGCTTCCACTCCAACGCTTCCATTCCAGCACTTCCACTCCAGCACTTCCACTCCAACGCTTCCACTCCAGCACTTCCACTCCAGCACTTCCACTCCAGCACTCCACTCCAACGCTTCCACTCCAACGCTTCCACTCCAACGCTTCCACTCCAACACTTCCACTCCAACACTTCCACTCCAATGCTTCCACTCCAACGCTTCCACTCCAATGCTTCCATTCCAGCACTTCCACTTCAACGCTTCCACTCCAACGCTTCCACTCCAACGCTTCCACTCCAATGCTTCCATTCCAGCACTTCCACTTCAACGCTTCCACTCCAACGCTTCCACTCCAACACTTCCACTCTGACACGTCCACTCCAACGCTTCCAATCCAATGCTTCCACTCCAACACTTCAACTCCAACGCTTCCACTCCAACGCTTCCACTCCAACGCTTCCACTCCAACACTTCCACTCCAACGCTTTCACTCCAACGTTTCCACTCCAACACGACCTCGATACATATGACATCATCCACTGGAGACCATTTGTAGACAAGACACATTTTTCATCAGCTCGTAGAATAATGTTTGGGATTTTATTTTAAGACTGGCAGGCATTGATATAGCATCACTTTAAATTATAATATTAAAGCAATCCATTTTTTCTTCCTCTGCTCTGTTTCTTGGTTGAATAAAAACGCGTTTCGGAGTGGGTTTGCTTCTTAAGAGTGGTTTCCAGGATACTCCAAGCACTTGAACATGAAACAGTAATTACATATAGTAGTTATGCAATGACTTTTAGATCACTATACTTTAATCGTCCTCAAAGAAGTAAAGGTAAAAAATATCAATCAAAAAGGAAAAAATGGAGAATATATGACTGGAAGCAAAACAAACACACACGCACACACACACACACACACACACACACACACACACACACACACACACACACACACACACACACACACACACACACACGAACTCAACAGAATACATTCAGACAGTGTGAACACAGGGGAGATAACTCCTTCCCCGCTATCCCAAACGTTCACCAGCCGTCCTCGATAGTTTTGGACTCTTATCAATGGCGTCCAAACAACATCAGAGCAAAACCGTCCTCTCACCAGATGGCTCGTTGGTCTAGGGGTATGATTCTCGCTTAGGGTGCGAGAGGTCCCGGGTTCAAATCCCGGACGAGCCCTACTTTTCTTTCGCGAATGTTAAAAATCAAAACCGCTATTGATGTATTTTGAATAATTTAATTGTAGTCAGCGCATCAGTTATAAGCGCTCTCGGTCACGGCTGCAGAGTTTAACCTGACGCGGATCCGATTCAGAGGTGAGAATGGCAAATTGTGAAGACTCTAATGGGAAATTTTTTTTAATTCTGTAGGTGATTTTGTTTACTTGCAGTATTTTACACGTTCCCTGAAAATATTCAGAGCCTAACATACGCGCCGCAATAAAAATGGTGGCCAAACCCCAAGCATTAGATAGGAAATGTCTCTAACAGAACCTGTTGACAAACATGCCATTCCGTGGCGCTCAACATCACAGTAATTGCCTCTGAAAATGCAGCAACTTGTCAGTTGTGTTTGGGGCTGGACAGCTTGACCCCTACTTCACTTTGCCTCACTCCTACTACAACAACCAATGTCACTGCTTGAGGAACGAGCAGGGCAAAATGAAGCAGGGGGAAATATTTACTCGAAACAGCTGTGGCCATTGATTTCATACTCTTTCCACGCGTGCGGCGTGAGCAGGCACACACAGTCGATTCTCTATTCAGAGTGAGCAGGCACACACAGTCGATTCTCTATTCAGAGTCATATCATTTTCCCATTTCCATATTGACTGTAATCCCTTTTAAGCACCTGGTCTAACATCTACCTGTGTTTTGCATTAGGTCACTCCTTGTCCTCTCGATGCAATTTTCCCTAGATGCTAGCTGTATTTTGATGTGCTCTTTAATGTTCGGGTGTCGATTGTCAAGTGCATGTATGGAGGGCTAACTTTAGGAGGAAGCTTGATCTCTGCTAGTGGACAGATTCAGGCATGGAAGGTCACTGCCTCTGAGTATGCGCCAATATATCGTTGTGGCTAACAGATAGGTATTTCGCGCTGTTGCATGGCGCGAGATATCCTGGGTGCAAGTCGCGGACTATTCCATTGTATTGCTACAAACCATACATTCTTTACTGTTGAATTCTTCGTAAACATTAGTAAAAAGCTCGGTTTTTCCCCCCCACAGAGTAAAGAAACTTAATTTCTCCCAAGAATAAAATACCTTAGGACCCCACTAAACGGAAGTCCAGTTAGCCACATCACTTAAAAGTGCATGTCATAACATTAAAACGCGATATTCGGGGGTGGGGTGGGTGGGTGAGGAGTGGAAACACAGAAGCAATTGCAATGACCAGCAACATCTGATCAAGTGTCAAAGTTTCTTCACACGGACGTGTTGATGTAAAAGGGACAGCGTATTCTCTCCTAAAGTTTTTTTCTAGGTTCGGAGGGAAAGACGACTGACAACGTCCCTTGGAGAAACAGATAAACAGTGGCAAAATGCTGGCAAGTGTAAGCAAGTGTGGGTATGACTGCGTGTCAGTATGACACACAAACAGTGGCCAAATGCTGGCAAGTGTAAGCAAGTGTGAGTATGACTGCGTGTCAGTATGACACACAAACAGTGGCCAAATGCTGACAAGTGTAAGCAAGTGTGGGTATGACTGCGTGTCAGTATGACACACAAACAGTGGCCACATGCTGGCAAGTGTAAGCAAGTGTGAGTATGACTGTGCCTGTCAGAATGACACACAAACAGTGGCCAAATGCTGGCAAGTGTAAGCAAGTGTGAGTATGACTGTGCCTGTCAGTATGATACACAAACAATGGCCAAATGCTGGCAAGTGTAAGCAAGTGTGGGTATGACTGCGTGTCAGTATGACACACAAACAGTGGCCAC
>JAWQFJ010006966.1:0-19974 GCA_034096865.1 Theodoxus fluviatilis | reverse complement strand
CTTTGACCTTTCAGTATAACGAACTGGTCCGGCTTGCGACACAAGCGTTGGTCATATTTTAACATGAGAGAGAGAGAGAGAGATATGAGAAAGAGAGAGAGGGGGAAAGAGAGAGAGAGAGATAGACAGACAGACAGACAGACAGACAGACAGACAGACAGACAGACAGACAGACAGACAAGACAGACAAGACAGACAGACAGACAGACAGACAGACAGACAGACAGACAGACAGACAGACGGACAGACGGAGACAGAGATGGAGACAGAGATAGAGACAGGGACAGACAAAAACAGGTAGAAAGACACAAGAACGCGCGCAGACACACGTGCACTCCTATTTGAATCAACAAGGCATTTCTCCACCGAATACCCGCTACAGTGGACTTTGTAACCAATCACACAAATGATTGAGGTCAAGGAAAAGACCGAATGCCCTAGTTCCTTTCAATGCTGCCTTCTCCGGCTTCTCGCTTTGAATGGCGATACTTAACTGCAGGAAAGATCAGGCTTCAAAACGATCGAAGCAGCAGAAAACTGCAGCAAAAAACTGAAATCCGGTAACACTGCAGTCGGAGGAAAAACTTCCCTTCAGCTCACTATCACTTAATCTTTCAGCAGCCCATGTCAATCCAGATTTTAGTCTCCTGGGAACATTTCATGTCGGCAGGCGATTACTGAGTTAAGAGTCTCGATGCAGCTCCTGGTTCGTTGGATGGAATTGGCTTCAATCATGCAGACACGAATTTGTCATTAAAACCAATTCGTTCCCGTTATGTGGCGATGAGTTCTCAGCTACTATATTTGTGTCACTGGGGTAAGTCCCAGGAGAGTCCTGACGAAGACACCAGCTGGACTCCTCCTCCTCCTCCTCCTCCTCCTCCTCCTCCTCCTCCTGAAACAGGCTCCTAGTGTTTGTTTTCATAAAAGGTTTAAAGCAAACTACGTTGAGTTTTTTTTAACACGAAGCATGCAAGAAAGCAAAACCGAAATGTCGTGAAAACAGCGTGTGCTCACTGCTCTAGAATTGACGTCCGTGGGTGGAGGGGTTCGACCGATCAGATGAATTGCCTCGTTGAAAGTGTGATGGGCTCTGTGTGTGTGAGTGTGTGCGCGTGTGTGTATGTGTGTTTGTGTGTGCGCGCGCGCGTGTGTTTGCGTGCGTGCATGCGTGTGTGAGTGTGAATGCGTGCGCGCGTGTGCGTGCGTGCATGCGCGCGTTTGTGAGTGCGTGTGCGTGCGTGCGTGCGGCCGTGCGTGTTTCTTCGAGCAAGATCAGTGCTTGTTTTGACTGGCTTAATGAGTTATATGCATATTCATGATGCATGGAGAACAATGCACATCTTTACTTTTTTTCTCTCGCTTTTATCCTAGAAAATTTCTCTCGTTCGAAACATAAGAAGCATGAGAGAAAAAAAGAGAGTAACACAGAGAGAGAGAGAGAGAGAGAGAGAGAGAGAGAGAGAGTAAACGAGAGAATGAGAGAGAGAGAGAGAGACAGACAGACAGACAGAGAGACAGAGAGAGAGAGAGAGAGAGAGAGAGAGAGAGAGAGAGAGAGATGCTCTCGATAAATTTAAAATGTTGTAGTGCACACAGGAGGGAAAGTGAAGCATGGAAGCCGATTGCAAACACGGCGAGACCATTGGCTGCCTTTCCAAAGAGCTCGATAAGTCCTATTTACGGAGTGTCGCTGCTTGATACTTGACCGAAGTAAGGCGATTTCCACGAGTGCACCCCAAAAGCGCCAGGTACAGACAAACGGACAGCGCACACACAGCCCTGTACCCGTGAATGATTTCCACCGTTTTCGGGTCAGGGTAGGACGTGACGACACAATGAGCTCTTCGGGGTGCACTCCACCCGGAATGCGCTCACCCCTATGGTACGTCTCGTCCCTTCCCAGAGGGTGGGCACCCCAGCAGTCCACCACCCCTTGCGCCTTTGAAGCTCCGCTAACAACCGTTTTACAGTCGCTAAGCGGAAGGCGGGCAGCCTTCTATCGGAATCCGATACCGGTTTGCTTAAAGACCGCTTCCAAGCAGGAAAGATTTGTATCGCAGGAAAACGATTCCCGCATGTTTTGATGTGCTGGCGGGGTCCATGCGGTCTAAGCAATAAATACGTGTTCCTTTCTCGTTGAAAGGGTCTACCGTTACAAGCACTGGCGTGACAGGCCCCCAAGCACTCCAGTTCAAGAGGGGCTGTCAAGGGCTGATCATAACTCTCAGCTTTCATCTCCCGCCTGACAAAAAAAGTACATTCATGATATAACCGCTAAGGACATGCCGCACTATTGATGATCGATCATCAAAAGCAGCGGAAGGAGCGACATCAATACATTAAAGAAGAGGTGACTCCGGACGTGTATATAGCCGCCGCCCGTACGCAGAGGAGGAGAATTAAGCTGTGCACAGGCGGTCGTGGAACATCAGCAACGCCGCCGGAGAGAAAACCCATAACCCTAAACAAACCTCATGATCTGTGACGTACAACCGACACGCAATCTTACGGAATAAATGCCGTGGCAAACATAAAGAATGTACTCAAGAATAAGTGCAAAGTGGTCAAATCTTTTCCTGTCTTGGGTACCTCTAGAAGTGTTCTGATCTGCATAGCAAGAACCATCATCCCTCAATCATCAATCATCTTACCTGTCCGTCTTGATCAAGCAATGGCTCCTCTTCCGAAACTTCGAGCTGGCTGTCCATTTCGTCCAGAGATGCCACCAAGGCATCCAGTCTCTCTAGCTCAGCGTCCAGCTCCCTGGACAGCACGCTGGCCCTCCTGTCGACCTTGGCCTCCCGGCTCGCTCTCGTCCTCAGCCGTACATCCATCAGGGGGTCGTCCGCGGACCTGCTCTTCGAGGCGGCGCTCCAGGACCACGCCATGAGGTCTGTGCTGCCCAGGCTGACTGGGGACCTCCTGGGCAGAGCCTCGCGGCCGAAAGGAGAGGTCGTGCTCCTCAGCAGCGTGTTGTCCTCCTCGTCCACGAAGACATAGTCCACTGAATCGCACATGCTCGGTTGATAGCGAACGTCGTCGGCACTGAGACAGAAGCCTGCGTCGTACATCATCAGGTCGGGACCGGTGCACGCGTCAGAGACGGAACCAGGCGAGATTGCATCGTGGCTGTTTGGCCTCCGGTCCTCGCCTGATGTTCCACTGTAGGAGTTTCTTGCGAGCTGTTCATCTTGACCGGTCCAGCTGGACTTCTTCCTGGCGCTGTTGCGACCGCTGGGATCCATTCGGGACATGATGCGACAGTGGTGAGGTTTACCTTTGTCAACACAATGTGTTTTTTCCCTTCCTTTTGTTTGAATAGGTTTCGGAATAAGAAGTTCTGTGGAAAATAGTGAAGATTTCAAACGCGAAGTTAAAGCTAGAAAGTCGATTTACGCATCTGTGGCGGTTACCGATTTTGCGACTCAAAGTTCACTCATAGAGATCCGCCGGTTCGTGGACATGAACACACCCCTTGAAAGTGGACCGTCAGAGCGCAGATGAAATTACTGCGTCATTTATACTAATGCACTCCACAAGCGTACGCATTCAGCTACTAGATAATGGATAGCCAGGCGTTTAGCGTCGTTGAGAGTCATTAACGAATTCCACCAAAGTCCTCCGGATCATCGATTTGAACACACTCACCGAAGAATCTTCATTTGGTCTCTGAACAAACAAACTTCAAACACAGCCATTTCCTCACAGTTCTCACAACGCACTCCACCCCTCGACCCACTTTCCAAGTCAAGGGAGAGCGAGGGCGACGCGGTGGCACCTCTGGCGAGCTTGACTCAGACTGATGGATCGGGGGAGGCGACAGCGAGAAGGAGGAGAAGGCATCGTTACCGCGCGCCAGGGAGTCTGGGAGCCTGCCTGGAGACCCTCCTGACAACGCCGATGGCACCACCAGACGCTACCCGCCTCCAGGACTGACGGCAGCAGCGACAGGACTGCAGACACACACCAGACCGCAGGGCACAGTCGGCACCGGTGCCCAGCGCCTGCGGTTCGTGTCACGGCGACTCCGGTAGTAAAGGTCGCCAAGCCACACCGTAGCGCAGCAAAGCAAGGCAAGCCCAGGGCAAGACAGACGCTGAGACTCCGTGAGGGCAAGCTGGGAGAAGGGCAGGCAGAGCTGCAAGAGACGCTGCAGTGGAATGACAGAGAAAAGAGAGGGAGTGAGTAGCAAGGGAGGAGGGGAGGGGGAGATTGGGGACTGCAGAGATGAAAGCAAAAGTCACGAGGGGGATCTTTTTGCCTCCTTTAAGAGGCGATCGGCACTGTGGCAGTTTCTCGACACGTCGGTTCCAATCAACTTCTGGTGATCTCCGGCTCGCGGTAAGCTGGGCTCGCTGCGCCTGGCACTTGTATTTTTAGATTGTCCACACTCCAGGAATCCCCAACAGCGCTGACTGGAGGCGACACGCTCTCAGAGGGGCGTTCGCCCTCGTTCCTTTGCGCCCTTCTCCACGAGCGACCCCCCAATCGCGTCAGTGCTGGTCCACGCCGAGCCGAAATCGATGTCGGTGGTATTCAAGGTATTTGCAGCGATACGAAAACCTGAGCTCCCACGAATTGTACCGCTAGCGGGACCATTGATTCTGACCAAGGGCCGATTGCGCAGGACGAGAAGTCGATGACGCCGCCGGGCAAGGAGCAAAAGTGGGTCCTCACTCACTGCTAGGTAGGACGTCGCCCATGCACGGAGCGCGGTGAGAGGAAACGGTCACAGCGGTGAGGAGCGGTCGCCGCCGCTTCTCCACCATCGACGCTATCACTGCAGTCAGAAAACCGCGACCCGCGGCGAAGATGTCAGCGGGACAGTGGTAAACGAGGCATAGCGCGGCCACGTAAGCGTAATTTTCAGGATGACGCATGCACGAGCGCTACGACGCGCTTCATTTGTCGTGGGCGACACGAATCGTCGACAGCGGTGTCCGATTGCAGCCCGCCCACCCCTCAGTCCTCTGTCCCAAATCACTCCACACCCCCGCCAGGCGATGTCTCCTGCGAATGACGCCGTTTTCTGTTGGCAGCAAGTCTACCCCAACATGTGCGACAGCAAACGATTCAGCAGTATCCACGTGCCATCACTGATGACGCCGCAT
The DNA here is from genome assembly GCA_034096865.1 of Theodoxus fluviatilis. Taxonomy (NCBI): domain Eukaryota; kingdom Metazoa; phylum Mollusca; class Gastropoda; order Cycloneritida; family Neritidae; genus Theodoxus; species Theodoxus fluviatilis. The sequence goes on along the minus strand of JAWQFJ010006966.1, from coordinate 14,860 downwards.
CTGCCGGTCAGAGGAAATCCACCCAGTGTGGGTGCCGTGAAGAATTGTACTGCTTTCAGCAGAGATCAAGATATCAGCAATCGCCCCACAATGAGAGCAGACAGCGTAGATCCCACGGATGAATGAGTCGAAAGTAGGCAGCGACGGGGCATAAATCCACAGAGCCGATGAATCCCTGACGATCTGAGCTCTGAGAAGTTGCACTCGACTAGAGGAAGAGAGAGATGAAAATATCCTGTTCAAACGGATAGAGGGGGGAAAAACCTCCGTTTTTCACGGGGGTTACTTCTTGAAAGTCACACACACAATGGAGAAAATATCACAGTGTCCCAGAAAATCGACTCTCTGTTTGCTTCTTCTCAGCTATGTGGCCTGGGTTGAGGGCAGGTAGACTGGCGCCAGCCCCACACGTGTCCAGGAGGTGTGGTCGAGGCGGAGAAGAATAAGAAGAATCCTGATGGTGACGAGCTGCGTGGAGAGAGGCAGGGGCCTGATACCGCCTGTGACGCCCAAAAGGCGAGCGTGGCGACTGCGACAGCTCGCTACTCCACTAGCCACACAGACAACAGGCAGGCAGGCAGGCAGACAGGCAGGCAGGGAGACCACAGACGAGGCACGGCGAGGCACGCCCGCCCAGTCCAGCCTGGCTCTCGCACTGACACAATCCCTCCTCGTACATCGGGCCACTAGGGCAGCGCAACGGCGCGCCCCCTGTCTGTTGACAGCCCGGGGGTGGGGGGTTAGGGGTAGAGGGTTGAGAGGGCGAATGGTGAGGAGAGAAGGCCACTGGGGACTTGCACGTTTGGAGGTGGGGAGATGGTCGTAGGAGATCGCTGACAGTGGTACAGGAGCTGCAGCGGCCGGACAGAGGAAGGACGAGAAGAAAGATCATAGATGAAATTCGACAAGGAGCTAGGAATAAGTTAGGTCGCGTAAAAAAGCCTGCCTCTCTGCATTCAACCAAAAGAGAAGGAGGAGGAGGAGGAAAAGGAGAAGAAGCAGCAGCTGCTGCAGTAGCAGTAGTATTAGTAGTAGTAGCAGCAGCAGCAGCAGCAACAGCAGCAGCAGCAGCAGCAGCAGCAGCAGAAGAAGAAGAAGAAGAAGAAGAAGAAGAAGAAGAAGAAGAAGAAGAAGAAGAAGAAGAAGAAGAAGAAGAAGAAGAAGAAGAAAATGCCAGGGACGGGTCTGTACAGCAGGTGGTTGTAATGGTGAGGGGGGGGGGAGTGGGGGGGGGGGGGGGGGGGCATCCAGAGACTGCCACAAGAGCTGCAGGTGGCCGCACCACTGAGACTGTAGAGAGGAGGAGGGTGATGATAGTCGCCTGCTCTGAGGGCACCTCTGCGTGTGTGAGGGGTGGAGGGGAGGCGGGCAGGGGAGTGGACGTGGTACAGGGAGCGTTGAGGGGGGCAGGGGAGGGCAGAGCAGGGGAGGACAGGGGAGGGCAGGGCAGGGGAGTCGGGAAGGGGAGTGGACGTGGTACAGGGAGCGTAGAGGGGAGCAGGGGAGGACAGTGCAGGGCAGGGGAGGGCATGGGAGGGGAGGGGAGGGCAGGGCAAGGGCAGGGGAGAGGAGGAGAAGGGAATAGAGGGGACAGCCTGCCAGACGACGACCACCGTCCTGCCTAATTCTGTCTACAGCATTTCCACTCCAGTCCACTCCACGCCAGTCCTCACCGTCGCAACGTCTTCCTCCTTAGTTCCGTTGCGAATAGGACTGCCAGGAACTAAACTGGGCCGCCCTGTGCCCCACAGACAACTGTGAAGGGGATTTTAAAAGTAGTTCATGGTAGGTACATGTACCAAATCCAAGTGCGTGGAATGGCGGGTAGGTCAATCAGCTAACGCCGTCAGATATCCCTGCTCTTCAGAAGGGGCCATTGTGGCCTTTCTCCAGTAGTTCGACTATAATCGTCTGCCAGAATGCGAGCTTGGGGAATCGGCATATACCAACTGGCCAACTCCTTGTACTTTGGCAAAAATGTTTAGAAATTGTACGGAATTCTAATCTCCTGTCCAAACTCAACCCTCTCCTGCCCCCCCAAAAATAATTATGATCGATCAAGAAAAGTTTCAAGAATAACAATAACTATACACAGTTAAAATATATTTCCCTCCAGGTTTACTGGAGGTCCTCACAGCTTTATCTGTCTGTCTGTCTGTCTGTCTGTCTGTCTGTCTGTCTGTCTGTCTGTCTGTCTGTCTGTCTGTCTGTCTGTCTGTCTGTCTGTCTGTCTGTCTGTCTGTCTGTCTGTTTGTCTGTCTGTGTGTCTGTCTGTGTGTCTGTCTGTCAGTGTGTCTGTCTGTCTGTGTGTCTGTCTGTCTGTGTGTCTGTCAGTCCCGACTTAACGGCTGATATCTCAAAAACTGCAGGACGGATTTCCTTGACATTTTTAACACTTACTGGAAGTTAGGTCCGATCGAATGTATACAATTTTCAGAATCGAGGTTTGAAAAGACAGTGACTTTTTTTACGTGTTGGTGTTGCAATGAAGGCAAGGGACGGAACTCTGTCCTGACTCAAGGGAAGTTTTGGCATGTGTGACGTGACCATTTGACGTCGAATAACGTTGGACATTGGTGAAGGAGAAAGACGGAATTTTTAATCCCTCCAGGTTTACTGGAGGTCCTCACAACTTTATGGATTAGCTCACTCGGTAGCGCGTCGAATATTTTTTTTGTCGCTGGGACATGCTTGGTTGTAGGGGATGCGCGTAACACAAAAGCTTCTTTAAAAAAAATGTGTTACTGTGTATGGTATTCGAGAGAGAGAGAGAGAGAGAGAGAGAGAGAGAGAGAGAGAGAGAGAGAGAGAGAGAGAGAGAGAGAGAGAACTTGAACTTGAACAAATTTATTGTGTGGAGGCCACCGGCCCATTACACATGATTTTAAATGCAAAACGCGGAGAAACACGAAGAAAGAGTTCATCAACACTGGCATCCAGCGTTGGTAGGAACGAAATGCACGGAAAACAGTCAGTCACTGTGTTGTATGCATCAATGGAATTCACTTTTCCCGTGCTTTTCGTGAGAGCAGCTGTTGCGGCGGCGGCCTTCCTGGCTCTCTGGCAACTCTGTGACGCCGGGGAACAGCTGATCTGGGACGGCCCGGATGACCGTAGATTCCTCGAGCCTCCGTCGACGATGGCTGTAGGATGGCATTCCGCACTGGCCCACGATCCTCCATGCAATCAGCAGATGACGACCGGAGGGATAGTGTGCGATCTGTCCCTTTTTCGGCACCGCCAGACTCCTTTTCGCTCGTCGAAGCACCGCCCCCTCCCCTGCAGCTGTCAAAGCAGTCCTTCACCATCTCCTTAAACTTCTGTCCCAAATCAAATCTGAAGTTTTCAAAATCTTCTAGGGTAGCCTCCCTGTTGGATGAAATTGGTGAAGCACTGGCAGTCTCGATAGTCTCTGTGTTCACATGAGGGACAAACGAAGCTTGAGCGGGAACATCTGGGATGGAGGATGAGGCTTCTGCTATGTTGTCACTCCTGCAACTTGTGGGGTCAAAGGTCAAGGCTTTCGTAGCGTCATAGCTTGGTCGCGCACTGGCACGGGAATCTCGTGCAACATCAGGAGCGACAACGGAGGAATTTGCGACATATATATCAGCGGAATTCAAGGTTGAAAAATGGTCATTCTGCCTCTGCTCACCCTTTCTTCTGTGATTTTCTGCCCGCTGCTGGTCTCGTCGCCGCTGAGCAGGTGTTTTCCTTCTCCAGAAACCGCCCATGGTGCTTGTTAGCAATGGCCGACCATGACTATGCATGAATCGTAGGACAACTACAGTGTTTCCGCCTTCCCCGTCCACCTTCCATGAAGTAAGCGCCTCAGTCGTAAGCAGAGAAGTTAGCAGAGTCTCCAGGGCAGCTGGTAGTCCAGCGACTGGCATGGTGACTTTCTGTTACGGAGAAACGCTCGAGCAGGCCAGAGCTGACGGGAACACGTCTTACCGGCGCGAGGGCTAGCCGCTGAGTATGGTATTCGAGAGAGAGAGAGAGAGAGAGAGAGAGAGAGAGAGAGAGAGAGAGAGAAAGAGAGAGAGAGGGAGAGAGAGAGAAAGCCACCCCACCCGTTGTTGTACACGTGAGAGGTTGCGGGTTTGAACTTTACTTTTTTCCCCCTCCTTTCTCGAGGGGTTGCGGGTTCGAACCCGATCTTCTTTTGTGTTGTTGTTGGGTTTTTTTATGCCAAAACCTGGAGGTTCAGCGCCAGCGGTTTTTATATTTTAAAAAGCTTTTTCTGTACGAGCAATTCCTTCCATTGCACTTTTCCCACCGGAAACATCTTCGCATCTCAGCGAAGAGTGGTCTCCGTATCAGCAGATCCGTGAAATCATACTATCACCGATGGCCCTTGCATTTCGATTGCCCTTCGCTCAGAGGGCCTGGAATGAAAAGTACACTCGTGATCAAAAGATCGCACGGGGACGTAGGGGAGTTGTTTAGGTAGGGCTGACAGATATACAATCGCGCCTTTGTGCCGCACTCGAGGGGCTCAACTCGTCCATACGCGGTCATTTCCTCACACAAAGGCCGGGAGTGACCACCGGCCACCAGATCCTTTGCAGTGGGCAGGGATCTGTTTAATGGCAGCCTCTAGAGGAGAGAATGTTCGCTCAGGCGACAAGAGCCTCCTCGGCCACACCCTCTGATAGCGGCAGCAGCGAGAGATGGAGCGTGGCGCAGAACATAGACATCAGACCAGAAAGCGTGATGAACCTTCTTGAGAACCCAAGTCCAGCTGTCTCTGTAACAGGTGGCCCGCAGGCGATCCGTGAAATAGTAAAAGCGTGCTAAATAAAGTCGCGATGATTGCCAGACACAGCAACTGGCAAACTTTATATCTAAAAGTTCTTCTCTGGCAAGGTGTAAAAAGCACAGAACAAAATTTTGAAAATGTTGGCCCGAAAATTTTTCTCCCATCACATAGCAACAGCACAAATTAACGTCGAACATTTACAAGCTGTTCTATCAGGTAATCAAAGCGACTTTGCTGTTTGGTGTTGCTAAGTTTGCCTGCCTGAAACCGTGTTCTAATCGGGCGATGCTTACGCATAGTTCGCCGATGTTTTGACATGCCGTAAGTGATTCTGGGATTTCCGGCAAGTGTCCCAAGTTCGTTGTAGACTTCGGTGATCGTGTACTTTGAAGTCTGAGGTACACTTCGCCATTGTGGTCGATGCTGCAACCTGATTGGCTAGTCATAGAGATCTATATGGCCCGGAGGTTTGTTTTTCTGTAGTTACACGTAAACAACTCTTGTCCGCCTTTTTTCCGTTCAGTTTGCAAGCAAAACGATCATATTTAGAATTACGGACACAGATACTAAGAAACCGGAACAAAAGAACATTATTAATTTCTAAGTGCTTCATGTAGAGCACATTAACGTTCATTCAAATTGCAACACTATTCAAATGGAATTGTGTTTGGAAGGAGCTAATTTTAGACAAGTTCCGGCCATGTAGCTACATGATACTACAAGGCTTATCATGTAACTCAGTGGTCGAGACAGTGACGTATGCACATCGTTACAGTCAGTTGCGGCCTGTTCGTATGCAGCAGTCCCCGAACACGAACAAGATCGCGTACGTCCACATCGGCCTTCGTTTACATCGTGTACTACGCCCAATAAGAACGGGCTAAGCGGCACGATGCATAGGCGTAAAGGCGATTTGGACTGAGTGGGCACTGTGCTAAGTTCCGGAGCCAAGGGCTTATGGTCAGCTCTCGTCCACGTCAAGTGTCCTCTGTGGACTGGAGGATCCCATCCATCAGCGTGCTTGCTTGCCTCCCGATCTACTCAGAAAACGGGTGGCTCGTCCGCTCCCCCAGGGAATGCCTTTTTATGCAGTACATGTCCATGTGTGCCCAAGTGCCTTCAATGTGCGTATACGAGTGGGTGCGAGTCTGTAAGCGAGCGTGTGTATATGTATGCATTTGTGTGAGTGATTGTGTGCGTTAGCGTGCGAGTGCGAGCGAGCAAGCGCGCGCGTACGTGTGCGTGGATATGCGTGTGAGTGTGTGTGTAAGTGTGTGTGCGTGCGCGCGCGCGCGTTTCTGTACGTGTGTGTGTGTGTGTGTGTGTGTGTGTGTGTGAGTAGGTGTGAATGGTGTGTGTGTACGTGTATATATGTGAGTGTGTGTGCGTGTGTATATGTGAGTGTGTGTGCGTGTGTGTGCGTGTGTGCGCGCGTGCGTGTGTGCGTGCGTGCATGTAAGTGTGCGTGTGCGCGCGTGTGTATGTATGTGTGTGTGTGTGCGCGCGTTACATGTGTGTGATTGTGTGTGAAAGTGTGCACGCACAGCCTTTTCATGCTCGATTATATGTGCGCTATTGCATGTAGTTTCATTCTGAACTCACTCTGACGTAATATATTAGACGAGTTCAGTGCCCTTATGGTCTCCATAGAGTGATGGGATAATCTATTTCTTCTAACATCCTTCATAATTCCATCACTCTCTACTTTTCAAATCTGACTCTTGTTTTCCCCTTTCTGCTTCTTTCATCCACATCAGTATTACGTAAGCACTACCGTGATACATGGAACTTGAAAACAATTATTTCATCAGCATTTACAGTAAAACCTCTTTCTTACCTTCGGCATACCAGATCTCTCTATCCACGTGGTTTAGGGGTAAGAAAGGACCCAGCGCGTCTCACTACGCGTGACTCGCCTTGCTGTTGTTCTAACCAGCTCTGGCGATTTTTCGTAATCAATGGCCTTGTAGAGCCTACAAAGGCTGAAAGGCCGTAAAACTCCATTCATCCATCCTTTCAATCCTTAAATGCACTCAAGCCAATGGTCACTCGGTCACCTTGGGGCGGTGGCTACCGTCAATGCACTCAAGCCAATGATCACTCGGTCACCTTGGGGCGGTGGCTACCGTCAATGCACTCAAGCCAGTGGTCACTCGGTCACCTTGGGGCGATGGCTACCGTCAATGCACTCAAGCCAATGATCACTCGGTCACCTTGGGGCGGTGGCTACCGTCAATGCACTCAAGCCAGTGGTCACTCGGTCACCTTGGGGTGATGGCTACCGTCAATGCACTCAAGCCAGTGGTCACTCGGTCACCTTGGGGCGATGGCTACCGTCAATGCACTCAAGCCAATGGTCACTCAGTCACCTTGGGGCGGTGGCTACCGTCAATGCACTCAAGCCAGTGGTCACTCAGTCACCTTGGGGCGGTGGCTACCGTCAATGCACTCAAGCCAATGGTCACTCGGTCACCTTGGGGCGGTGGCTACCGTCAATGCACTCAAGCCAATGGTCACTCGGTCACCTTGGGGCGGTGGCTACCGTCAATGCACTCAAGCCAATGGTCACTCGGTCACCTTGGGGCGGTGGCTACCGTCAATGCACTCAAGCCAGTGGTCACTCGGTCACCTTGGGGCGATGGCTACCGTCAATGCACTCAAGCCAATGGTCACTCGGTCACCTTGGGGCGGTGGCTACCGTCAATGCACTCAAGCCAGTGGTCACTCGGTCACCTTGGGGCGGTGGCTACCGTCAATGAAGCTTTAAGGAAAGCAATGATGCGGACTGCCATACGTCTTTAAATGACGATGGTCCGACCTGGAACAGCGTGACCAGGCTGGAGCACGATGATCGTCGGACCGTGGAGAGCAACCACGGACTGTAATCTGATACTGACACTTCACGGCCACATGCACCCTTGGAAAGCGACCAGGCACTAAAGCGTTCATTGGCAGCTTTCGGCTGTTTATTGTGTACACTCTCTCTCTCCTGACACGTTCAAAACAGCTTCCGCACGGTCCATGCCCAGCCATCGCACTGTTCAAAGGCAGCGATGCAGATGACAGGAAGTCGCTCCAGGCAAAGATCGGACTTCTGGTGTGTGGGTCGGGGGGTATAGCGTGGAAAATAGTAACCCGTGGAAAACAGTGACGGAAGTCATCGCAGAGTTATCTGCGAGGGACGTGCTATATGCAATTTACCGCTCCTGCACCTGTTCTTCGCATGGAATATATTCCGACAAACGACGCATTAGTTGCTTTACGAGGTTTTGGTGCATTTGTGTAGTTTAACACATGATGGAGCGTTCAAAAAAGTTTTTCCCCGTGTAAAGCCGTCTCCCCTGCCGGAAATAATATGGGAGTCACCTCCCTGTAGTCTGTTTGTAGTCTGGTTTTATAAAACGCGACCGTTGACTGACTTGGCACGCCCGGGGAGTTATGCTAAGATCCGGCCGCGTAAATATATCTGCGTTTTGTGACAAACGTCTTGCTCGGCGGTACTGTACTCCATGCACCTTAACGGTGCGCGTGATTCGGGTGTAATCTTAAGCTAAACGACGTTCCGAATGTTTCCGACTTAGACCATTTCAGCAGCGCCAATAAACGTCGTTTAGCTTAAGATTACACCCGAATCACGCGCACCGTTAAGGTGCATGGAGTACAGTACCGCCGAGCAAGACGTTTGTCACAAAACGCAGATATATTTACGCGGCCGGATCTTAGCATAACTCCCCGGGCGTGCCAAGTCAGTCAGGCGGAGTGGCGGGTGCCGTCTCTTTTTAGAGTTGAATTTTCAGAAAATCCCTCGCAGATAACTCTGCGATGACTTCCGTCACTGTTTTCCACGGGTTACTATTTTCCACGCTACAGGGCCTACAGTCTGAGAAAAATGACACGATAGCAGCAAACATCTAGACTGATAAATCTCAGTGAAATTTCAGCTGGAAATACCCGGCACCTGGGATTCTATTCGACGATCCCCCTGTGAGTTGGGGTAAGAGAGGACCCATCACGCCTCCCTATGCAATTCGTAAGAGTCGAATAAATGGGTAAAACAAGACTTGACTTGCTCTTTCTCTAGCAAGTTCCAGTTGTTTTTGTATTCAATGGTGACCTTGCATAGCCTGAGAGGGATGATATACCGTATATCCATCCATCCATCCATCATCATCATCATCATCATCATCATCATCATCATCATCATCATCATCATTAATCGTCGTCGCCATTATCATCATCCTCAACTATTTGATGGTACCAATGCAATGAAACTAGATCACAGCGATGCTGCGATTCACGTGAACGTGTTCATGAATGCCAAACCAGTGTTCACGTTCTCCTACCCTCAGAAGGTGAGCAGCCTTTGCAAGTTGTGCGTGTGAGCATCTCAAGTCTTCAAGTTCAGTTCGTCACGCACGGTCAGCCTTCTATCAAGCGACGTTTTGAGACCGCGACACGATTAGCACGGGAGCGAGCACGAGATGCACGTGGGCGGGAAAACGCAGCCCCAAGCTCCCAGTCAGTCAGGAGAGGAGAGCAGCTATCGACTGCATCTAATGGAATGCCAGCGCAGGTGGCGATTGGAGGTTGTTGACGAGGAAAAAATTGGCAGGCTGTGGTTTGTCTGTCCTCGCCTGGTCTTTTGCGTGACGTGCCAAATCGCGAGCTTGCCGTCTGGCAGTGCTGAGCGTGCCAAACTCCGCAGCACGTTCTCCCTTGTAGGTGAAGCAGAACACCGAAAACAAGACTTTTGGTCGTGCTTGATTGATGAAGAAATGTTTTGCGGGCGAAGTCCTTGGGTGAAAGGTTTCGTTTGAGAATCAACTTCTTTAAAACACAAGATCCATCACTTTAATGGAGGTTGCTCGTTGAGAGTATTTGCGAACTGTTGCTAACCGTAGTCTTGTGGACTATGAAAAGGTAAATTCAGTCGTTCCATAACTAGCCCGGCGGTTACAGAAAATCATCTCAATAGATTCAATTGAAAGAATACTTACGTGGCACGAATCTCCAACTATTACTGATTCCTAAGCTTGTGTTTTACCTGCATAGGCAAAATCTGAGGACAGCGTTGCGTTCTCTTCTTTGAAACGTGGGATAGATAATGCAAGTTCTTGATACAAACCCACCACACACTCACACACACACACACACACACACCACACACACACACACACACACACACACACACACAGACACACGCACACACACACACACATCACACACACACACACACACGCACACATACACACACACGGACACACACACACACACACACACACACACACACACACACACACACACACACACACACACACACACACACACGCTCACAAACAAGTATCACCAGGGCAGCCGATCGAATCATCAACCAATACAGAGGCGTAGCTGCTGGAACAGTACAGGGCACAGAGCAACTTCGGGTAGACTGTTGGCGCCCGACGCTCTCTGCCCGAGGGTGGCACCCCTCGTGTCAGGGTGGGGAAGGGAATGCGGGGAGGGCCTGGGAGGAAAAAAGCCCAGACGCCTGCAGCCCCAGGCCGATCAGATAGTGGCTTGCCCGCTCCCCTTCCCCACCCCATGCCCGCTCCCCTTCCCCACCCCCTGCCCCACCCCTTCCCCACCCCCTGCCCCTCCCTTCCCCACCCCCTGCCCGCTCCCCTTCCCCACCCCCTGCCCGCTCCCCGTCCCCACCCCCTGCCCACTCCCCTTCCCCACCCCCTGCTCCTCCCCTTCCCCACCCCCTGCCCGCTCCCCTTTCTCACCCCCTGCCCCTGCCCCTTCCATCCCCCCTCCCCACCCTCTCCATTTCACCACCAGGACGGATTACCGTAGTAGGTCCCCCCCCCCCTCCACCCCTCGCACAATCCACCCGGCCTGCACCAACACGTCCACTCGCCTGTCCGGCACCATGGTGAGAGCGAGTAGATAAAGTTGTGGTGTTGACACTAAAAGCAATTATGATGATGGTGGTGGTGGTGGTGGTGAGGGTGGTGGTAGTGTAGTGGGGGTGGTGGTGGTGGTGGTGGTGGTAGTGTAGTGGGGGTGGTGAAGGTGGTGGTAGTGTAGTGGGGGTGGTGAAGGTGGTGGTAGTGTAGTGGGGGTGGTGGTGGTGGTGGTGGTGGTGAAGGTGGTGGTAGTGTAGTGGGGGTGGTGGTGGTGGTGGTGGTGGTGGTGGTGGTAGTGTAGTGGGGGTGGTGGTATGATAATGATGACGATGATGATGACGACGACGACGATGGTGGTACGATGATGATGACAATGATGATGACGACGACGACGACGACGTCGACGATGACAGTGGTGACGACGACGGAGAGGACGAGCAAGTAAAAGAAGGCGGGGGAGGGAGAGGAACGCAAAAAGTGATGACGACGACGACGATGATGCTGGCGGTGGCAGTACTGGTGGTAGTGGGGGTAGTACTAATGATGATACTGATGGGAGGTGATGATGGCAGCATAAAAGTTGCTGTTGCAGCAATGCTGGTAGTGGTGCCGGTGATATCGCTTTCTCAATATTTAAAACTATTATATGACCAAGAAGTCGGTCACATTTTCTTTGAGTTTAAAAAGTGAGATAATACACTGATGAGCGTAAAACTGGAGGTAAAAATTCTCTCACATGGGTTTTGTAAGAAGCTGTGAAATCTGTCGATGCCTTTATTGGTCTGCACACAGACAACGAACATCGTCTCGCAGAAGTGGACATCATCTAAAAACGGCGCAGGCAATTCACGCCACCCTCACTGCCAAAGCAGGCCACGGTGTTTCAACACAGCGCCAGGCAGAACCACGTCGTACATGGCATTCGAATCTCTGACATTTTGCGAGAGTCTGAAGTCGTCGAAGTCGGATCCACGGGGTTTATTTGACCAGCTTTTTTCATTCTGCCTCGCTCTCATTCTTCCCCTCGGTACCACAGTCCCCAGAGGAGAAAATCCTCGGCAAATATTCATTTCCCTGGCGAGGCGGAGTAAGGAGACCCAAGTCAAGTTGGGGAGACGCGGAGCGGCGACGAAGGGGCCATGCCGTCTTATTGCCTGCCGCTCGGGGCGTCTCGAGTGCTCCACAAACACCAGGGGGCTCTCTCTCCAGGTCTCGGCCACGCCGCCCCAGCTTCGCGACAGGTGGCAGCACGGGTTTGCAGAGGCAGGCTCGGATTGTCTACCCCTGATTACCAACAAGCCGCCACCCACAGAGGGCGAAGCGAGAGCGCTGGGGTCGCCAGTCAAGGGCGGATAATTCGGCCGATTTGGGGCGATTTGGCGGCGCCGATGACATGCTGGGAAGATGGACCGCGCTCCACGTAACGGCCCCGCGAGTTCCCCGGCGTGTTGCTCCGATGGCATTCAGAGCTCTGGGAGCCCCACTTTGGGGATCAAGGGCAGATCGTTCCAGACAGTGGAGTTGCGCCCACTGAGGATCCTGTATGGCCAAACGCAGCACGACTGATCCTCTGCCGGGTGAAACGTGGAGAGTGGAAAGCCGGGATTGACTCTCGCCCAGGACGACCGCTTCGCTGCTCCTTTGACCCAGTCTCCGCCTGACATCTTGATCGCGTCAGCGATAAAACGGGGTCGACCGCTCAACTACGTGGAAGGCGATTTGGGTCGTAACGAGTCTACAGAATTCACGACCCATATTCATGTACATACTTGAGTCACTTCCTTCCTGCCATGACGCTTAAACCATCTAAACTTGTAAACGTGTTGTTTCTTATAAATTTAATAAAATTTATCATGTTCTCGCTTGATACTATCGGTCCTGTTCATGGTAGAATTATGTCAATAACCGACATTCCATGAGAAAAACGCAGTTTATGTTCATATCGACAACAACACGAAACACGTTCTGCGACAAGCAACTTGACCAACATCGAAGAATCCACCACTGAATGGAATCAGTGGACAAGGAAGTTAAGTGGTGCCGTAGACAACAGACACAGCGCCATCTATAAAGAGCTGCCCACAAGCACAGCCACAACCCACATAGGATAGAGGGCAATAGCCGCAATGATCTTTATTTGAAGTTAACAGGAACTCACACACACACACCTGCGTGCCAGGCACGCTACTTCCTCAGGTCGACGCTCTATTAATTGGATTTTCACGCTTACCTGTCACCTTCTTCACATGGCGCAAGCAGCCCTCGTTGTCAGGTCAAGCGCAAAGCGATACAGGAACTTCAAAGCCACGGGTCCAAACACATGGAGGGACATGTTTTAGCACTGCAAAGCACTTTCGAATCATGCCTTTTTTTTCTTACTTCTTCTACACCTCCTCCTGTTCTTCTTGGTGTCCCTCCTCCTCCTCCTCCTCCTCCTCCTCCTCCTCCTCCTCCTCCTCCTCCTCCTCCTCCTCCTCCTCCTCCTCCTCCTCCTCCTCCTCCTCCTCCTCCAGTTTATTCTGTTCCGTCTTTTCTCGATGTCGTTTCCTTTCGTTATTCTTCTCCCTCCTCTGCATCACCATCTACTTCTTCAACGTCCTCTTTATTCGTCCTCATGTCTAATACCACATCCACCACCATCTACCACATCTACCACCATCCACCACCATCCACCACCATCCACCACCATCTACCACCATCTACCACATCTACCACCATCTACCACCATCCACCACATCTACCACCATCTACCACATCTACCACATCTACCACATCTACCACCATCCACCACCATCCACCACCATCTACCACATCTACCACCATCTACCACATCTACCACATCTACCACCATCTACCACCATCCACCACATCTACCACCATCTACCACATCTACCACCATCTACCACATCTACCACATCTACCACCATCCACCACCATCTACCACCATCTACCACATCTACCACCATCTACCACATCTACCACATCTACCACCATCTACCACATCTACCACCATCTACCACATCTACCACCATCTACCACATCTACCACATCTACCACCATCCACCACCATCCACCACCATCTACCACATCTACCACCATCTACCACATCAACCACATCTACCACCATCCACCACCATCAACCACATCTACCATCATCTACCATCTACCATCATCTACCATCATCTACCATCTACCATCATCTACCATCTACCATCATCTACCATCTACCACCATCTACCACATCTACCACCATCTACCACATCTACCACCATCTACCACATCTACCACATCTACCACCATCCACCACCATCCACCACCATCTACCACATCTACCACCATCTACCACATCTACCACATCTACCACCATCCACCACCATCCACCACCATCTACCACATCTACCACCATCTACCACATCTACCACATCTACCACCATCCACCAACATACACCACCATCTACCACATCTACCACCATCTACCACATCTACCACCATCTACCACCATCCACCACCATCTACCACCATCCACCACTATCTACCACCATCTACCACATCTACCACATCTACCACCATCTACCACCATCCACCATCATCTACCACCATCTACCACCATCCACCACCATCTACCACCATCTACCACATCTACCACCATCTACCACCATCCACCACCATCTACCACCATCCACCACCATCTACCACCATCTACCACATCCACCACCATCTACCACATCTACCACATCTACCACCATCCACCACCATCTACCACATCTACCACATCCACCACCATCTACCACATCTACCACCATCCACCACCATCTACCACATCTACCACATCTACCACCATCCACCACCATCTACCACATCTACCACATCCACCACCATCTACCACATCTACCACCATCCACCACCATCTACCACATCTACCACCATCCACCACCATCTACCACATCTACCACCATCCACCACCATCTACCACATCCACCACCATCTACCACATCCACCACCATCTACCACATCTACCACATCCACCACCATCTACCACATCTACCACCATCCACCACCATCTACCACATCTACCACCATCCACCACCATCTACCACATCTACCACATCCACCACCATCTACCACATCTACCACCATCTACCACATCCACCACCATCTACCACATCTACCACCATCCACCACCATCTACCACATCTACCACCTCTACCAC
>JAWQFJ010006964.1:0-25831 GCA_034096865.1 Theodoxus fluviatilis | reverse complement strand
CAGAATCTCCCAAAGGTGACTTCTGTTTCATTTTGTAGTGGAGTAGCATATTTCCTGAGGGAGGGAAACAAGCATGGCTTGTAGGACTGCCACCACTTTTATCTCTTTCTGCTTTCTGGCAACAACGTCACAATTATGACAAAACCCCATTTTCATTTCCTTTTTCATTCATCTGTTTCTATTAAGGTTTTCTTTTTTCTTTGCTTTATTTATTGAAGTCATTGTGCTTCAGCAGCTGGGGAATCAAGGAAACATTTTCTTCTGGTTGCTTATGTGGCTTATGATGCTAAGAAAACTGGTGATGGCAAATCCCAAGTGTCTGGATGATTTGAGAAGAAAAAAGATAAATGATCTCAGCAATTTCTTTCGTTAACATGAGAGTATGAAGCATATCAGCTGGTTTGGAAGTTTTCATCTGATACTGATCTTTGTAAAAATTGAGTCTGTTTCCAAGGGAAAAATTCCAATTTTATGAAAGGGGTGTACCTGTTCAAGTATGCCATTTCTCATTTTAGAATTAAAGAAGAGCTGGTAGATATTGCAGAAGGTCTATAGAAAAATTTCATTTTTGATGTGATAGAAACCAGGGTCCCATACAGAATGGAAGCAAAGGAGTGCTACAAGTTGAAGTGCAGTGTATTTAAAACAGTGTTTTCTTCCTGTCTCATATTTAAAAAGGCAAAAAAGTTTTAAAAGGGAAAAGATTTACATTAACTTTTGAAATAGAAAATACCTGAATTTCAATGAAATTTTTAAAACAACTTATCTTTTATTGAGAATAATCCTACACATTCTACCTAAACCAAAAAGAAAAAGTGTGTATTGACATTGCTTTAGTATTTTCCGTTAAGAACTTTAAATTGTGGTTTCTCATAAATCTACACGAATACTGAAAATGGTGTGTACAGTAAAACCTCTATTTTATGTCCTTTGAAAAACAAGCTGTCAGGTCTTAAATTGGAGGGAGTCTTATAATGGTGGTAAGGAGATTTAACTGATATGATTTTCTTGCATTATGTATTGCAAAGATACCAATATAAAACACAATGCAATACATGTACAATGGACCTCTATTGCTGTTTGCAGAAATTGCAGTTCATCTCCCTTTCTACTTTCAACAGCAGCGCATGTATATAGAATACAGCAAATAAATAAACTTTGAAGAATTAACTTCAGAAGCTGAAACATACTGATACATGTATGTGCAACTCAGTGAAGATAGTCTACATGTCAGTGTGGTAGATGCGTGGCTGTCGAGCATGGCAGTAGATGTTGTAGCGTGGATGTGATATCGAGAGGACAAGTTGGACCGGTGACTTTTCAAAGTCCTTTATTCTTCTTCCTTACAAAGCAGCATACAAGGGTACATGACATGACAAGCCGTGTCCACCACTGAGCTAGGGGTAGCTGAGTGGTGTCCACACACGTCCCTGTCCGCCTTCGGGCTCTCCACTTCCTCGAAATTCTTCCTCGACTAACTCTCACTCCAACTCCTATCTCCTCTCGCTTCACCCCTCCTCTCTGAATGGCTCAGAGAGTCCCAAAACCTCTGACCAATTCCCTTAACGTTCACACTCCAACACACAGGTGCCAACCAAAACCCCAGATGTTCTGAACACAACTCCATTCTCCCTCTGATCTGACAGGGCTTCTCCCTTTGTTCCCACAGGCACTATCACTCCTTCTATCAACACTCTGCTCTGGCCAGCTGAAGGCATCACCTTTAACCCGTGTATCTTCTCTTGTGATTTCTTCTGAGATAGTTGTTGGGAGATTAAGGATGTCCCACATGCCCAGATGGCGGTGGGCGGAACGCATCTCTATTCTTTGATGTTCTGACGTAAATTCCTTTACAAAGGGCTCCAACTTAATACAACACTACAAAACTATGGAATTCACAGTACACGAATGTATACTAGAAATACTGCAAGAAAAGAATCTACTAATAAAATCATGCAATCGATGGCTCTACAACCAGGAGGAGAAGCAGTTTGATTCTCACTACAAGTGAAGGAGAAAGGCTAAACGGCTAACACTGCCCGTACCCCACCACACTAGTAAAAGAGGAAGGTGATGAAAAGAAGTATTCACAAAAAGCTACGGTAAAATGCATCTTTTATCCTTGCATGACATATGTACCTGTATACAAATGCTCCGTGCATGACAAATAGACTAGCCCACATGAAACTCACATCTGTAGTTCTGTTGCCTCGTGAAGAAGGGGTCGATGGAGATCTGCTTCAGAGGTTCTAGTATCTTACTCTGGGCAGATGACATGGTGTCTGCCAAGTGAGGCAAGCCGTTTGTGATGGAGGATGGAAAATCGGGTCAGTTCCTTGACAAACTCCATGGCTTGGTGAAAGATGATGAGAGGTTTTGACTCCAGGCTCCTCAGCGTCACTTGCATCTGCTGGCTTTTATTTTGAGTTTGGGGCTGTGGGTCCAGACTGGCAATGGGAGAGCAGTTGCCTGGATGTTGTCAGAGTGCAGCCATCCAGCAGGGCATGAAATCTAGGGTCCACTTTGTCCTTGGCAGCTGCTGCTACTCCAACCACAACTTCCTCAGTGTCTTCAATGTATTCCCAAGAAAGTCCACACTTCTGGAAGTTTTTGGAGATGGTTATCAAGTTGCAGGACATGCCGGGAATTTCTCGGCCACAACACAGCGTCCAGCAGTTGCACGCTTTGTGAGCTCAGGTCCCTTGTTGGTTTGATCAGACTCCATCACCAACAAGATGTTTTGAAGAAAGTACTTTCTGTAGTTCTCCTTGACTGCCTGCATCCACTGGTCAAAATCTGGATGTTGTGTTGGGAGGAAGCTTCTTGAAAGCCACTGTTACGAGTTAGCTTATTTCTAATTTGGGTCATTTATGAATGAATTAGTCTAGGGGTTAACTTCACACTGCCCACTCGCAACTCTTCTCACTCAATCATCAATCAACGATTAAACAAAACTGAAATGATGGTGAGGACACAGATCACAATCAAAATACTTGAATTCCTTTATAATCAAAAACCCTAAGAGAGCGATGTAAGCGATAATTAGGTTACTAATGATAATTATGCAATGATAAGTGTACTGAATCTACTTCCCCTGATAAGATAAAGATGGTCTGCCAAACCCAATAAAATGATACTTAACTGACGGGAATGTTGGTTCAGCCAATCAGCGGTCTCTTTAGTTGAGTTCGACAATGGATGCGACGAATACACGTGGGGGGGGGGGGGGGAGGAGGGGAAGGGGGTAACCGGTGCACCGCAAGGCACCTTCACACCACGATGAAATTAAGAACACTGGAATTTTCTCCACCCAGTGGACTGGTCAGTCGAGGGGTGAATTCTCTTGCTTACGACGGCAGACGGTGGAAATCCTTCTGTGGAATGAGACGACTGGGGTGAAACTCTGGGTGTTGGCGTAGACGTTTCTGGAGAGAAGGTGATACGCAGATGCAGATGCTCCCCAATGGCTGAGCATGTGAAGAAAGCAGACGCAGACGTAGACGCTCCCAACGCCAGGGCACGTGGGGAAAGCAGTTGCTCGTCTCTCTCTCAGTGGCAGGGGCGATACAAACTCCGTTGAGAGAAGCTTCGGGAAGTGGAGAGAATACGATACTTCAGTTCTTTCTGTCACAGTCGTGGCTCTCTTTATAGGTAGTCGAACTTCTCTTCATGGGACGGGCTCTCATTGTAGAACAGCTTGCCACGTGGATTTCAGACAGGGCGCTTCCACTCCCTCACACGGTGGCTGTCCTAGGTAAACAGTACTAGCGTGCCAACTACGGGATCTGCAGGGGTTTATATACTGGCGCCCAAAACCCTCATACCTTTCTGTCCAATCACAACACATGCAGTGCGTCTCCAGCCAATCACTGATCGACTATATAAGTACTTATTCGATCACGTGTGGTCTCCAGTCCAGTTTTAATCAATCCACCAACCCAACACCGTCGTCAGGCAAACTCCAAAATCCCATGTTGATTGGCGAATCACAATTCTCTAGTCGAGCTGTGATTAATCTGCTTGGAGTTGCAAAGCACTTTCCTGATTAATTTACACACCAGGCAAGTGTCAGTGTTCCTTCATCACTCGCCTCTCATATATCGTGAATAAACATGGTGCATTCTACTGCAATCATAAGGTCGGCAGACCACCTCATACCTCACCTCATGAGGGTGCTCTCATCACAGCCACATATAACAGAGAGAGTGGCAGATATACTGAGCAGTTGTCAAGAAACATCAAAACGCGGCGATTCTGCAGACACATGCTATTGTCCGGCTTCTTTGCCCAGTCACTAAAAAATGTCGGCTGTTATCCTCATCCACTTCTTGCTGAAGTAGTCAACTCATAATGTTCTCATATCCATGTTCAAGAAACAACAAAGTTTTTCCCTTTTCCAATGATGACCGGCATCAGCTTCTCTCCTTCCACACTGGCAGCCAAAAGCACAGTTATTTTTTTATTCAAGATTTTGCATACCTTGGCAACCATGGATTTGGATGGAAATGCTCTGTACGACAGTCCAGCCTTATTGCAGTTGAGTGCATCTGATGACTTGTAGCCCTCACACAAGGAAGGCAAACCAAATTTTCAGTCCTCAACCACTGCAGCATTTACTTCACCTCTCTCTCCATGAAGAACAGAATCACCTCTCTCTCCATGCAGAATGGAACATTCATGTTGCACCTCTCCCTCCACTTTTCCAATCATCCATTTGAGGCAACAAAGCCATCCTTGCCAAGTTCTAAGGACACTGCAAGAGCTTTCTCCTGAAAAAGTTTCCCACTTACTGGAATGTTTTTCAATCGCTCTTTACAGAACCAGTCCCACACCTTTTGGTTGACATCATTATGCACACAGAGCACTATTGACAATGAATATCAGTGTGGCAATTGAAAGTCTTGGCCTGCCTTCCCAGCCACTAGTAACAAATGCAGCCTTATATCTGACCAGGTCTCTTCCAGCTCCAACAGAGTTGTCTTTCAATAGCATATTAAATTGTCTATCCTTTAATTTTTTTTATCTGATTCTCTCCACACACACACACACACACACACACACACACACACACACACACACACACCACACCCCACCCTCTCTCTCTCTCTCTCTCTCTCTCTCTCTCTCTCTCTCTCTCTCTCTCTCTCTCTCTGTCTGCCTCTCTGTCTTTCATTCTGTCTCTGTCTCTCTGTCTCTGTCTCTGTCTGTCTGTCTGTCTGTCTGTCTGTCTGTCTGTCTGTCTGTCTGTCTGTCTGTCTGTCTGTCTGTCTGTCTCTCTCTCTCTCTCTCTCTCTCTCTCTCTCTCTCTCTCTCTCTCTCTCTCTCTCTCTGTCTCTCTCTCTCTCTCTCTCTCTCTCTCTCTCTCTCTCTCTCTCTCTCTCTCTCTCTCTCTCTCTCTCTCTCTCTCTCTCTCTCTCTCTCTCTCTCTCTCTCTCTCTCTCTCTCTCTCTCTCTCTCTCTATCATGCACACACACACACACACAGACACATCTGCCCCAAAACCCTAGCCACTTCAGTGTCTGCCACTGCACTCTTGGCTAGGGCACTCCATGGCAAAGCTGCTATGCTTGTGTTGAGATGACTCTATTTGAAGGTTGGGGAATGAGATTAATTGTTGATCAACATAGCTTGCGTGAAATATGCGAACTTTTGAAACCCTGATGTCTGGATATTTCAACTAGTTTTCTCTTGCAGAGCAGATTTGGCATGACAAGTTGATGAAGAAGCTGAAAATATCATTTAAAGTAATTTTGGATGAATGCATAGTTCTGTACCACTCTGAAATTTTGGTAGTCAACTGAAGACTGTAGAACAAAGCAGTTGTGTCAGGCCAAATTTTATTGTCTGCCCCTTGACCACAAGTGGCTTGGTCTAGGAAGAGGTTGCTGGCTGGCAAATGCTCGTTCAAGCACTCTTATTATTGCACTGAGTGCTGCACACGACCACATTCAAAAGCTTTTGTTTGTCAATGGGTGCTAACCGCTAGTTGCACATGCATGTTCCTGAAGTGCACTGCTGCTATAAGGACTTCAGTTTGGGAAGTACTTGGAGAAAAAAGTCAAGAAATGTAGAGAAACAAAAGTTGCAATTAAGACAAGTGTTAGAGGAAGTCGTTTAAGAGAGGTCAGTTTAATTTTTTTTAATCCATCCGTTAAAAATTCATGGGTCACAAACAAGAGGAAATTGTTTAAGAGAGGGTCGTAAAATAAATGTTTCATTGTATCTCCACAGTGTTTGTCAGAAAAATCAATTATTATCAATGCATGCCAAATGTTAACATTTATCTAAGGATGTCGTTACTTTTTATCAGTAATGGAGTTTGCAAGGGCAGGGCAGCAAGAGGTGGAGAATAGGGATATAAGACACAGCATGTAAAAGTAATGTTCATAATTATGTTTAGCTGTAGGAACAGGTTGCAGAAAGCTTTCAAAGGAACATGTAATGTCTTGTTTTCTGCCCACAACTGACAGACCAGGATTGACTGCCCTAGCACTGGGATGGACTGCAACTCTGAAAAGTCAGAGATGTCATTCATAATTGTGATGTTTTCTGTCCACAGAAAGACCTGAAGAGTGAGGATGATCACCCTGGCATTGGACTTGGCTACAACAACAGCATGCTGCTCCAGGAGTTCTTGGACGGCACTGAGCATGACATTGATGTCATCATCTCCAAGGGAAGGCTGGTGGCTGCTGTGGTGTCTGACAATGGGCCTACCCGTCTCCCCTGGTACGTGTCTCCCTTGCCTTGCAGGCTGTGCTAGCAAGGTTCTAGCATTAAACAGGGTTCCTGCAATCATTAAAAACAGAAAAGTTTAGAAATGTGCAAAATGTTATTAAAGGGCTTTGAAAAGTTAGGAAATTTTGTATTAACCTGTAGAGCGCCGCTGGCGCATTGATGCGCCACAGCGTGCATTCTCCAGATGCCCGCCGGTTCGCGCATCAGTGCGCCGAGCGATAGTGACGTGCTTTGTTTACTTGCCTAACGTAGCCATCGAGCCATGCTGTTCTAAAAATAGCACAGCCTCGTGCAGGGATCACATGGCAACGAGATCCGCCATTTTGGTGATCGAGGGAACGTGGGCGAATTTTCTGCATATTTTTTCACGAAGTTGCGTCTTTGTCATTTGTGAACGGGACTTTTTTCTTTGCCAGCAATGCGACTGACGAAGAAGTAGAAGTGCTTGTGGAGTTATTTTTTTGATTCTGACTCTCAGGATAGAGAGGCAAGCACATGCTTTGACAATGTGTGGTGGTCTGTAGATGGAGACAAGCGGAAGCTTTATTCAGATGAAAAATTGACTCAGCTGACTTCCCTAGCGTAAGTAATTGTAGGATTTTTGACTCACATGCGAAGCAAAAGTGAGTCTATGTACTTAGCCGTGTTGTCCGTCCGTCCGTCCGTCCGTCCGTCCGGGCGTAAAAAACTTAAACGTTGGATTTTTCTCAGAGACTATTAAGTCTATCAACACCAAATGTGGCATGATGGTGTATGATGACAAGGCCTCAAAAAACATACATAGTGACTTGACCTTGCTTCAAGGTCAAGGTCACAGGAGCCATAAATGTGGTCTCAAAAACAGTCATTTTTCACATTTTCCCAATTTTCTCCCACGTTATTGAGAATGGCGACCTTAGCTACAAGTGGTATATAGGTCAAAGCAAGCCCTATCTTTTGATACCAGTTTGGTTGACCTTGCTTCAAGGTCAAGGTCACAGGAGCTCTTCAAAGTTGGATTGTATACATATTTTGAAGTGACCTTGACCCTGAACTATGGAAGATAACTGTTTCAAACTTAATAATTATGTGAGGCACATGTTATACTTTCATCATGAGACACATTTGTTCACATATCATCAAGGTCAAGTTCACTTTGACCCTTATGAAATGTGACCAAAATGGGGTAGTGAACCACTAAAAGTGACTATATCTCATGGTAGAAAGTGCCAATAAGCACCATTGTGCTTCCTATGTCTTGAATTAACAGCTTTGTGTTGCATGACCTTGGATGACCTTGACCTTGGGTCAAGGTCACATGTATTTTGGTAGGAAAAATGTGTAAAGCATTTCTTAGTGTATGATGTCATTGGTAGGTTTAGTTGTTTGACCTTGACCTTGAAGGTCACCTGAAGGTCAAGGTCATATAAAGGTCAAGGTCAAGCATGTGAGTCGTATGGGCTTTGCCCTTCTTGTTTGTTTTGTTTTACCCTAAAACATTTTCAGATGTATTTCCAAGTAATCAAAAGCTGTTGCAGTCTTGAATAAATAGAGCAGTGTAGGAAAACACAGTGACTCACAGTGCTACTACCGATGTGTTCTCAGTTGTGGTCTGTAGTGTAGATCGAGACTGAGAGAAGCGGAAGCTTGATTCAGATGAAAATGACTTGGCTGGCTTCCCTAGCATAAGTAATTGTAGGATTTTTTGTTTTGTTTTAGTTTTACCCTAAAACATTTTCAGATGTATCTCCATTACTTGCACTTTTGCATTTTCATCAAAAGCTGTTGTATTCTTGAATAGATAGAGAGAGCAGTGTAGGAAAACACAATGAATTTGTTTGGTTTTTGTTGTCTGTGTTCCATGATTTTTTAGCAGCTGAAAAAAGCATTCTATGGCATTTTCATTAATTGCGCCATGTAGGCCATCCATTTTTCTTCTCACCCTCCAAAATTCTACTTCAAAGCTTGAATAGGTAATAAATGATGATTTGTTTTAGTAAACATGGTGTCGAATTTGACCACACATAATAAAATTTGTGGCTCTGGGGTAAAAAAATGACGAAAATTGGTTAAACTGAAAAGTAATGGAAAAGTTTAAAAAATTTTTACAGTGGCCAAAGTTATAAAAAAATAATTGTGCTTTATGGCGTGCCTTATTTTTCACCTTTGAAAGTCATACATTTTTCCATTGTCTTTTTATTCATTCAATTTATCCAGATAACAATTTTAGCCCCTTGTGAAACGATGGTTAATTTTCTCTGATTTGTGTGTGAAAATGTCATTACATAAAAAAAAAGTAATGGAAAAGTTTTGAAACATGTTTTTTGGAAGTGTGCAGGAACCCTGATAAAAAGTTTTAGCAGAGAACCCAAATTCCGCTGGAGATGGAGGGGCAGTAGCAGCTCCTTGGTAAGGCACTGAACCTCCAACCTGCAGCTGATCTGCTCTTTGTCTGACTGAGAGATGGAGGGGCAGAAGCAGCACCTTGGTAAGGCACTGAACCTCCAACCTCCAGCTGATCTGCTCTTTGTCTGACTGAGCACACTTGGAGTAGTCTGTTCTTGGGATGCCTTGCATATCACCGGCAAAGGGTTTGTCATTTTGACTGTGACCTTTCATAGGACAGGTCAGGGGATGTCTCAACAGAAATCTGACAATGGAATTCAAAATGGACATTGAGTGAGTTATGCCCATATCTTTCAGTCTCTTGTAGAATGTTGGGGAGTTAGCAAGCACTTGAATCATGACGGAGGAATTTCTCTGAAAACTGCTTTAAGTCTTAGTCTTCGTTGGAGGATATTTTACTGATCTGTAAACAGGTCATCTCTCGAGTGTGGGTGATATCATTGATTGAGAAAGTAAACATGGGGGTATAGGTAATGAAAACTGCCCATCATTCTTGACAGGTTCACAGAGACAGCTGCTGCCATGCCCACCTACCTGCGATCTGACAAGAAGAATCAGTTGATGGCAGCAGCCTTCCAGTGCTGCATAGAGATTGGCTTGACTGATGGCGTCTTCAACGTGGAGATGAAAATGACGCCTCGCGGCCCCAAGCTGATTGAAATCAATGCCCGCATGGGAGGCTTCTACCTCAGGGACTGGATTCGCACAGTGTACAACGTGGACATCCTGTTCTGCAGTTTTGTCATTGCTGCAGATATCAAGGTACTCTTGCGATTGACTGGTTATACCATGTTTTGTGCAGCGTTACATATTGATTTCACTTTGAACAGATCTCAGGTTGTATGCTTATGTATCATCATGTTAACTGTCACTTGAATCTAAATTTACAGGGAAAGTTATTTAAGTATAATTTAGGTCTTAATGATGTCGTTTCAACACTTGCGTCATGGTCAAGGTCACCAGAGGGGCAAAGGTACCTATTATGAATAAATGTAGAAGTAGATGGCTACCCTTTGTGATAAACCATTGCAGGTGGAACACATTTCAGCTCCACTTCACTCCCTTGAGCCCTATTGCCCTTTATGCTTTTTCGTGTTTGAAGGTTCTACTCAGCCTTTGCAGGCTGATGGGCAGTGGGACTCGATTTAATGGATTTCATGTCACTGGTTAGGTGAATTGTACTAGACTACACTGTTGTGAAGAGTTTTCATACCTTGGTAAAGATAGGTGTTTCTTAACGTTGTGGCCTTATATAGCCTGCAAGGCTGATAGGCCCTTAAGGGGAGACATGGGTAAGGAAGACAATTTTTTAACTGCAATGAGTTTTAAAACTTTCATGCATGGCAATTGAAAGATATACATGAAAATAAGTGAAAACCACTTTAGCTCAATGGAAAAAAAGTAGGTCATCTGTTAATTATTTAAATAACACGTAATTTTCTATCTTTCTAAAATGTACAGCTCAGAATTTATATACAGCAAAATTAACATTTGAGTTTCTTTAGATTTGTCATTTCAATATTTAAAACTTGTCACATCCTTTTGGGAAAATTCTAAATAATTTTGAAAAGGATACTTACTTAGTTTATTTACTCAAAAGAATCTCCAGTTTTAGAACTTGTTTAGTGTATATCTGCTGACCTAGGGGCTCATTTCTCAAACCCATGTGACAAAATGTTGCTACATACATTACACACCCTGGAAGTTACAGACCTCTACTCTATGCTCTGAATATTTTCTGCATGATTTCTAGTTCACAATAAGTAGTTTCCGAGAAAAAGTGAAAAGAGAAACCTTGGGAAAACTTACTTTTTCCTTCCTCTATGTATTTCCAATAGTGCCGTCAAAAATTATCTAAGGGCTTAGGTTCTTTCTTTGTATTTTTACATGTTTTCTAACATGTTTTAAATAGAGAGACTATTGGAATTACATTGCAGAGGGTTGAAACAACTCAAAAATGCTCGTAAGTCAAAATCACCAAAAGTTGACATTTTGACTGTTTTTATAGTGGTCTCCCCTTAAACTCCATCCATCCATCCATCCATCCATCCATCCATCCATCCAACCATCCATCCATCCATCCATTCATCCATCCATCCATCCATCCATCCATCCATCCATCCATCCATCCATCCATCCATCCATCTATTCATCCAATAATTCCCTTGAGGGTATGACTTTTTCAGTCACTGAAGATACTCTCTCACACAGCATTATTCATGCACAGTGAAACTTGCTGACAGAAGATAGGCAGGCTTATTGCAAGTGCATTTTGCATGCTTTTAAAATGGAAAATGTGGGTGAAGATAGAGAAAAGGAAGTATGATTACTGGGAGCATTCAAGTTCTGCTTTGTGTGATACTTCTGGACCATGTGGTCATGATATTGACTTTCATCTTTAATGCAACACTTGTAATTAACTATGCATGGTAACACAGCAAGCATACTCAGGAGACTTTGTATCCAGTCAAGTGAAAGTAAATGTTGTGCCCAAAGAGGGTCATACTCATAAAGTCTTGAATGTGCTTTTCCCAGGTGTTGCTTCATTTAACACCATGAGTCTTGAACCCCCTGTGGGTTTGGGGTAAGAATTGACTCACCGCGTCTCCCTACGCTATTCGTAAGAGGGGAATAACTAGGGACACTGTGACTTAAGATTAGCGTTTACTCTAAACTGTTCTAGTGATTTTCGTGCTTAGTGGCCTTACATAGCCTACAAAGGCTGATAAGCCGTAAAACACCAACCAACCAACCAACCATGAGTCTTGAATGTCTCTTCTGGAGACCTTGCTGAAACCAGCCCTGAAATGGTCATAAATGTACCTGTTGCAAGTTTGGCTGAAACCAGCCCTGAAATGGTCATGAATGTGCCTGTTGCAGGTGTGATGCAGTGGCATGAGGCATGATGATAGCAGGGCGCAGGTATGAGACAAATCGTACTTGCTTTCCACAACTTTATTCTTCCATGGGTACAGGAGCCCCTGGCTGGTCCGAGGCCTGATGATAATGGCCTGGACCAACCCAAGACCGTGGTGACAGTGATCTCTCCCCCAGATGGTATCGGGTCTCCCAAGAGACTGGTGGTGGTCCCTCCTTATCAAAGAAATGTGCGGAACTCAGGGGAGCCAGGCTTGGGATCAGCCGTAGCGGATCTCAAGCCTGTTTCTGAGTTGTGTTTCTCTAATGATAGAAAAGGCTCATTGCTGCCTTATACTTACTCAAAATTATTCACACCAAGTGTTGCCTTGCTAGGCATAACAAAGTCAACCTAATGAATATTGCACCATTGCAATCAGATGCCTTAATTTAGACAAAGCGTCAAATTTGTCTCTTGTTTCTAACAATTTAGGGATAGCGTGCGAATGATAGGAGGAAAGCTGTCCGAAGTCACATGTCAAGTTCAATTAACAAACGATAAGGGAAGGCCCGCTGGGACCCTCCCAGGCTGATAAGCTACATAGTAGGCTGGTCTTACAACATATATATAACATGGCCGTCTGAGACGGAGGATACATGATGGAGGGAGGAGAGAGATAGAGGGAGGGAAGAGGGGAACAAATGTCAGGGGGGGGGGGTGTTGAGAGAGTCCATGTAAAAACTTCGGGCTTCATTTTACCAGATCACACAAGTTTGGCTGAAACCAGCCCTGAAATGGTCATGAATGTACCTGTTGCTAGTTTGGCTGAAACCAGCCCTGAAATGGTCATGAATGTACCTGTTGCAAGTTTGAAAGTTTGACTGAAACCAGCCCTGAAATGGTCATGAATGTATGTACCTGTTGCAAGTTTGGCTGAAGCCAGCATCCTAAGGGTGTTGACTGTCCCTTTACAGATGTTGCTGAAGCCACTGACTGCCCGCGGCCACCTGGCTGGCGTCATGCTGGTGCCCTCGCAGCACCATGAAATGCTCAAGACCTCTGCCAGCCTCGAGAATCTGAAGCGGCTGCATAAGAAGGGCGTGATCCGCCTGAACCTGCTGAACTCTGAGGAGGCCCTGGATGAGGACACCAAGTATGAAGAGCCTTACTGCAGCATCGCCTCCTTTGCCCCCACCCCTCACCTGGCCAAGGAGAAGCTGATCAGCATCTGCGAAACCCTGGGACTGAGCACCGAGCAGTATCCCATCCCCTTCTACCTGGCAAACTTTGTGGACACAGTCAACCCATCTGCCACCCAGATGTTCCATGTCATCAGCTAATGAGGTGCAGAGAGGTGAGTGGTCTTTTTCTTGATATGGCTTGGGTGCAGTGTTTGCTTTGGTGTTGGTTCAGGTACAGAAGGGCAAGTGGCTTTTGTTACATTTCTTTACAGAACTTCTCATTAGGCATTAGTTAAAGATGGTCACAGAAAGAATAAAGTTGGTATGTTAATTGTATGCACTATATGCAGCATTCTTCATGGAGGAATATGTGCCTTCGTTAATTTGCTTCAGAGGATCAACACTATTTTTTATAATGCTAATGGATGGGTGTGTAAGTCTTAAAAGCACTGCTGTCCAAGTTTGGTGCAGAGGATAAATGTAACATTCCATGATAAAATGAGGTGTCCCACAGCCAGAAAAGAAGGGAAAATATAACAATTGGGAGTTAACCTGGTGTTATTTCTTGAATATTTTGTGTCTCATGCTCACAACACAAGCTGTATTATCCTGTGAGGCTTCAGCTAGAAAAATGATTTTTTTTCACATTGAGTTGAAAAATGTAACATAAGGTTTTCCATCCATACTTACCAGTAGACAACCAGAGATATATGACCTTTCAACCTCGAAAAAAGAATTTGCATAATTCTTACCCAAACCTTGGCCGCCATGGGAATGAGCCCAAACCAGAGTCTCCTCAGCCTTGAGAGACAGAGTCATAGAGACTGTGCCTCCTTGATGCCTGAGGTAACTCAGGCATGTGACATTGTCACCCAAGATTGTCACATGCCGATCTCTCAAGACTGACAGCAATCCCTGGAGAGAGATCCAGAAAGTTGATGTGCAGTAGAGACTCGTTCGCAGACCAGAGACCGGACACCGAGGCC
Source organism: Theodoxus fluviatilis (assembly GCA_034096865.1). Lineage (NCBI taxonomy): Eukaryota > Metazoa > Mollusca > Gastropoda > Cycloneritida > Neritidae > Theodoxus > Theodoxus fluviatilis. The sequence goes on along the minus strand of JAWQFJ010006964.1, from coordinate 11,683 downwards.
GTGTCTGTGTGCCCACCCCAACCGGCCCTCGAGGCGTCTGTGAAAAGATAGACGTCAGGACCCCTGGGTCTGATAGGCACAGACGAATGGAGCCACGTCACAAAGTGGCTTCCCTGAACCACTCTCCCAGAACCACAATCTGATCAAGTCAGAGCAGACTGTGACTCGGATGGCAAGTTGCCTCTGAAGGGGTCTTTTGGCGACTCGTGCCAAAGGCAATAAATAGAGTAGCCATCGACTCCATCTTGCCAAGCAAGGAGAGAAGAGTACGTTAGGAAGCGCTCTCGACACCACGCAAGTGAGCGAGTAGAGTGACCAAAGATTACAACCTGTCCGAAGAAGGACGGACAGAGAAGGAGATTGTGTCAAACTGCATTCCGAGGTACTGGAATGTAGATAACGGAAGGAAGTCAGACTTCTTCAAAGAGAAGTTGAAGCCAAAGCTCTGAGCAAGTTGAACAACCGTCTCCGTGTCTTGGGCACATTGCTGAGATGAGCGGTGCAAAACCAACCAATCGTCCAGGTACATCCGCAACGGAACCCTCCTGCCTCTCACCAACATCGCCAACTGTTTTGTGACCTTGGTAAAAATGAAAGGGGCAGTAGACAGTCTGAATGGAAGAGCAAACGAATTAGAAAACCCTGTCCCCCCAGACGAAGCGCAGATACTTTCACATTTCCGGATGCATCGAAATATGGAAGTAAGCGTCCTGAAGGTCTAAGGACGTAGCAAATTCGCCGGGGCGGATTGCATCACACACCGACCTGGAAGACTCCATCTTAACCCTTATCCTGGTTAGCGCGGCATTTGCCGCGCTCCCCCTTGTGGTCCGCCACTGGTTAGCGCGGCATATGTCGTTTCTGACACCACGTGCGTTGTTGCTCTCTCCAAGTACAAGCCTATCATATAACTCTACGTTTACTGACTCCAGTTCATGCAGAAGAGGTTTCTCTACAGTCTACAGCTTGGCCAATCAACGATCGGGGTGGTTTTATGTGCGTTATACTCGAAATTATGGTCTATCCCGTACGAATTGAAGCGGAAGCTCGAGTCAGCATGTCGCGATCGCGAAATCTGTTTGAAGACTTTAATCCTTCAGCTGCCGAAGATGAAGATGATGAGGAAACTTTGGATGAAATAATCAGGCAAGCTGTAATTAGTTCTAGAATGCCGATCTCTCAAGCTGCGAGTGATCGAGAGGTGGGAGAAGAGGGGTGGATGCGAACAGTTGATGAGCCGCTAATCGCGTCATTCACCGGTGAGTTGAAACTTCTCGCGGAGATCAACTCTTGACGCTGAGCTAATTGACTTTTTCAATCTATTCCTGGATGATACAGTTTTTGATTTGCTTGTGGAGAAAACAAACTTGTATGCTGAGAGGAAATTAACTGGAAAGCAACGATCAAGCCGTCTCCTCATTCGCGATTGTTACGCTGGTCGCCTGTCAGCTGTGACGAAATGTAAACATTCCTTGCTCTCGTGATCCTCATGGGTATCGTTGTGAAATCGTTCATCCCAGCATATTGGAGCACAGATGAAGTCGATGCCACTCTGTTTTTTGGTCAGACAATGTCGCTCACACGTTTCCAAGGAATACTGAGCAACCTGCACTTGGCAGACAACGTGCTCGACGACAAGACTAATCCGTTGTTCAAAATACGGCCATGTAGATAACTCTTCCAGATAGCAGAACTAGGTGGACATGTGTAGGAGACAAACTTTACTGCAGACTGTTTTCATGCTGAATTATCCACATATTGATGCTATTCAGTTTCTACATTTGCAATAATATGAAGAATATTGCATAAGAGATGGAAGAGTATAGGTAATCAGAATTACTTCATTTTGCCTCTCTAATACATGGCTCATCGAATTTGCATTGTAATTTAAAGAGTGCATTTTTGGTCAAAGAGAATGATACATTAGTATGCACAGATGATAAAGCAAACATCCAGTAGGGTTTATAGGGTATTTACCCACTATTGCATAGTGATTTACCAGTTTTATTTCTCCAGGAGTGAAAAACACACAAATGTTTACCTTTTAAAATTTGACCAAAAAATCAGGATTTGAATAAAGACTATAAACTGCACACCTAAATATTGTTCATTCAATTTCAAGCATTTTGTGTTTTTATTTTATGTGTCTATCTGTAACGGTTCATCAGCAATCTCAAAGTTAATGAAAGGTGTGCGTGTTGCTCAATTTGCTTGTGTTTTAGCACCACTGGCAGCCCATAACGTCACCGTTTTAGCACCAGGATAAGGGTTAAAAGGCATCTCTCGAACAGACTTGTTTAACCAAGGTAGGTCTAGAACAGGGCAAAAACCACCAGAATGTTTCACGACCGCGAAAATTCTGGAGTAAAACCCCATTGAACCAAGTGACACCTCCTGAACAACTTGTTTGTCTAGAAGAGAAGTGACCTCCTCTTCCAACACCTGGACCTTCTCAGGGTTAAAGGGTTTAGGAAAAGCAAGAGCCTCACGCGACAGCCGCGGGGGGGTCGTGAATGGGATTTTATACCCATCCCGCACTACCCGCAGAATAGCGCTGTCGTGTACTTGCTGACGCCAAACGGCAAAAGCCCGTTTCAGAGCACCTACACGCGTAGGATGGGAACGAAGTCCGCGCTGCAGAACACTGTGAAGCCGGGGGCATATCGCCACGGGTGACCGATAGCATGCAGACCTGTCCGCACCGACATTCCTGTCTTGCGGTCGATCGCAATGCTCTGCCGAAGATGGCAGGTGGCGTGCTGACTGGGCCGTTCAGGCATTACTGCCGTGCATCCCGTCACAACGCTCTGCCTCTGTCTAACCGAAACGCTCAACCGTCCGTGAGCACGGAAAGACCGCGTTCCGTGTGCGAGCCGTATCGCGTTGCTCAACCTGTTGGGAGGGCAGTGACTGCCTACATCGGATCGCCCAGGAAGGAAGGCGACATGCTGACCAGGCTGTTCAAACATTTCTGCCGTGACGCCGGTAGCAATGCTCTGCCTTTACCTAACCATATGGCTAAACCTGGAGTGAGCACGGGAAGACCGCCTTCCGTGTATGTGCCGAACCGCTTCACTTGACCTTTCGGGAGGGCAGTAACGGTTCACATGGAAACGCGCGGGAAGATAGGCGGCGTGCTGACTGGGCCGTGTAGACATTTCTGCTGAGCGGCCGGTAGCAACGCTCTGCCTGTGGCTACCCGTATGGCTCAACCTTTCGGGAGCACGGGAAGACTGCCTTCTGTGTGTGCACCGGATCGCTTTGGGAGGGCAATACCTGGCCTCATCGGAACGCGCGGGAAGGTAGGCAGTGTGCTGACCGGGCCTTTCAGACATTTCTGCCGTGCGGCCGGTAGCAACGCCCTGCCTCCAGCTAACCGTATGGCTCATCCTGTCAGGAGCACGGGAAGACCGCCTTCCATGTGTGTGCCGGATCGCTTCGCTCAACCTTTCGGGAGGGCAATACCTGGCCACATCGGATCGCACTATACGTACCTGCCTGAGTCGGACCGACCCATGCGACCTCCCGGGAGAACGGTTACAGGACCCAAAACTCCGTGAAGGGAAGGCAGCATCCTGACCAGTACGTCCAGACAGCCTTGACACGTGGCGTGGAGGGCTGTGTCTGAAACAAAACCCGCGGTCTGACCGACGAGAAACAACCGACCCGACGGAAGGGACGGGAGAGGAGACGTCTGAAAACTTCTGTTGCTTGAAGAGAAGAAACATGGCGAGAGAGCAGAGTCCGAGAGCCGAAAAGCTCCGAAGCGTCATCCCTAGGCTCTGTCCTCAAAAACACCAAAGAGGACGGTAGCTCTAAAGTTTCCCTAGGAGCTGGCGACGGAAAATTCTCAGCCGCCCGTCCCAAGCCAGACTGAGAAGTAGCAAGCAAAGAATTCGACGCCAACTTTAACAAAAACGGCGGGTGAGAAGTCCCACCCGTCGCTACTGCACCAGTAGAGAGGGCAAACGCTGGCTCAGTCGCAGAAGACACAGTTGTTATAGACTGAGTGGTGGGCACAGCAATAACAGCGTGTGAAGCACGTACCTTCGCAGCTTCAACTGTATGCACAGCCAAAGAAGCAGAAGCACGCGAGAATTTAGTTGACTTCAACCCCCGCTCCCACGTGGACGAGGAAGGAGGAGGCAGAGAAGAAGCATTCATTTGTTTTGCACGAGAACTCCTCTCCACCCCCTTCCTCACCGCCACCGCCTTGTCGACGCCATTTCCCTGAATGCCTCGCACATGGAGAGCGGTGGGAAGTTCCGCCATTACAATTAGCATGGACTAGCACACAGCTACTGACGCCATAAAACGGCGAATAAAACAGGCTGCAAAAACCGAATGCGACGACAAGCAATAACAAGCAAGGAACAAGCAAGCCGTTGTAACTAGAAACAACTAGCAACAAACCTGCCAACGCAACTGAGACCAACCCCGTGCATGCACTAAACGTACCGAGCGAAAATGGCCTCTAAATTTGAACAACAAATGAATGTCAAAAGTTGACACAGAAAACAGCGGCAACTGCTGCAATTACTTCCCTCTAGCTCGCAGCAAAGGGGAAACTGCAAGCACTTTTCAGTCCACACAAAGCAGACTGGAGGTAATCCAACTGGAAGTAATCCAACTGGACTAATCCAAGCACACACCCGTAGTGGAATGCGAAAAAGTCAAAGTGGGCGAGCTTGGCCGCCAGCACTGCTTTAGTAGAACACGTGTGGACACGAGGCATGGGGAGTTACCTCCTTTTGCCATGGGTTCCGAGCACGATGTCTTGGGCAATGGGATTGGCCTATGCTGGCAGCCAAGATTTGGGTAAGAATTATGCAAATTCTTTTTTCGAGGTTGAAAGGTCATATATCTCTGATTGTCTACTGGTAAGTATGTCAGGAAAACATAGAAATTATTTTAAATTTCTTAAAGTTTTTGCTCCAGCAATCTGATTTTGTTGTTCTTGCACAAACTCGTTAAGTGAAACTTCTTAATTAAAAAAATTGTGCTTAGATATTTCCTTTTTTAAGGGAAAACAAATAATGATATTTATACAGGGGTTTTTTCTTGGCCAATGTGCAGTAGAATAAGCAAGATGAAAGTAAAGCAAGGTGTATAAGTGTCAACAAACTTGAGCAGCCTACTTATGGGTGCTTTTTCCACCAGCCAGTCATTTCCATTTTTCTCAAAATGTGGACTGATGTCTGCTTAACATCTCTGTTTCTCTCTCTACCCCCCTCTCTCTCTCTTCCCCCTTCTCTTTCTCTCTCTTCCCCCTTCTCTCTCTCTCTCTCTTCCCCCTTCTCTCTCTCTCTCTCTCTCTCTCTCTCTCTCTCTCTCTCTCTCTCTCTCTCTCTCTCTCTCTCTCTTTCTCTCTCTCTCTCTCTGAGTCTCTCTCTCTAACACACACACACACACACACACACACACACACACATACACACACACACACACACACAAACTCACATTGGTAAAAATTTTGTAATAAGAGAAAGCATGTAATTTAGCCTCTCTTGTACCGAAAACTAATTAACAAAAAGCAAATCAGTAGGAATATGCACTACCACTACCGCAACACACACACTTATCATTTTATTATGGAAGATCTCAAATCAGGGCATGCACTTGTCTTAGTGTGTGAAGCCCTTTGGGGTGAAGATCAGCCATGCACCTCAGATTTCATGTCAAGGGTATGCACAACATTGAAATGCTGGTACTTTCTTCCAGATGTTGCTGCTGATGCCAGTACCTCTCCCTTCTGCTGTGGCAGTCTGCAGTCCATATTCTTAAGTCTTCTCATTTGCTGTTGTCACAGCTACTGATAGTTGGAAGTTCGGGGCAGAACTTGTCCTCAGTCCTGGTTTGGAAAGGGGCGATGCCCTCTGTTGTATCATATTTGCTCCTGGAAGATTTGTTTGAAGTAGTATGTGCTTTTCTCCACCTCCATCAGGGGAGAGTGGGTGGGTTCTTTCAAAATGGTGAAAATCGTGTTGGTCAGTCATGTCATGAGATTAGACTGTGGATCCTTGCCCGAAGTGTTCTTAACTTCCAAGTTGAAAATGAGCTCGTTTTACTCTCATCAGTGATTCCTCTTGATGGCAATTACGTTTGATGGTGTATTTACTTGTGAAAATCATGCCTTTTAGTGTGAATTGTATCGGAACATCTTTTCTACCATAGCATAAATCATATAAATGTGTTAGTAGTGTTGTACATTTGAAGTGTTTTGTTCTCTAAGTCTAACCCAATGTTGTTTTCCTTGCACAAGTGTGTGTAACTGTAAGGCATTTGGAATTATTTGACACAAAAAAGTATCATCACCAAAATTCGAATAACTTTCAAACTTTTACTCAGATCTACACAAAACTTTGGTGACATTAGGTCAAGTCTATGTAGCAGACATCCCTAAAGTTTCACATCTGTACTTTAAAAACTCTCTGTGTCACTGGCGATCCAAAATGTGCTCCAGGTGTGCTCTCCCTGGTGCTGCGAACACACTTGAATCCATCGTGTAAAGTTCGCTTCTCGCACTCCCCCTTGGGATTGCTCTTATGGCTGCTGTGATTGTTGCCTTCAGGTCTGGGATGGTCTGGGGGTTGTTTACATACACCCTGTCCTTTAGGTATCCCCACAGATAAAAATCTGGGGGGTTCAAGTCCGGTGAATGTGGCGACCACTCTGGGTCACATCTGCCTGCCGTAGCAGGTGTAAGCTTTTGTTTAATCTGTATTCTGTAAGGATACAAGTGGAGTTATGAGATCAAAATTCTCCTCACACGACACAGACTCCCGGTTGATTCCAAGATCTTGACTTCGACGACGCACAGACTTGCTTGGGCTGCGGGCAACAGAGTCTCTGACTGCAGCAACGTTGGGTGGTGTCCTTGATGATTTTGGTCGTCCAGAGTGTGATTGTCAGTTAGTGACTTTACCATTTAAGTTTAGCACAGTCCCATGGGTTCTGAACTTGTTGACTCAACTGTGGAGAGGAAATTCCCGACATCCGAACCGTTGTCTGAATTGCAGCTGAGAGGTCTGCATGAATAGACTTCAGCCGAAAATATGCCTCGACTATAAATGTCTTTTGCTCAGTGGTCCAAGACATCTCGAAGTTCTACGTTGGTACACTCACAGAGCAAGGCTTCTTCTTTATGAATCTTAAAAAATTAAAAGAATTGATTGAATATTTCAAGTTATTCAAGATTAGGTGATGATACTTTTTTGTGTCACCCTGTATAATTGCAAAGTTATCAAAGGATAACTTGTGAAGATAAATTTTGGTGCTTTTCTTTTCCTTTTTTATTTTTTCAGTTTTGCTCTACATTTGCAACAAAAAGAGTGAAACTGGTAAACTTTTGCAATCATGTTCATGTAAATTTTGGCATGGTTGGTTGATGGGCAACGATCCATGATGGTCCCCTTCACTCTGGTTGTAACTGTCTTGTAAGGATTCCAGCTTCAGTCATGACACAACAGTATATATTTCTATACCTAATGGATGACCTACCTAGATTTGACCTTATTCATTGCATGTGCGCTGTCATGTGGCAACTGTTTGTGTATCCTGCTTAATTTTTCAGATCTCTTGTAACTGCAACAAATGTGCAGACTTCTAGAGTATTTTTTCTGTCACATTTGTAATAAAGTATCATTTGAGAAATTATGGAAGTGTTTTGTTCTTATTTGTTGTTGTTTTGGTTTATTTTTTTATGCTGGACCTGAAGCATTGTAGTACAAGGAATGCATGTTCAGACCTGCCAAGTGCTACGCTTTCAACATGCTTGCTACGCTGCTACGCTCGTCCATAAAAACTACGCTTTTCCTGCGTGCTTGAACTTTTGACCGTGACGCCGCCGGTGCAGCTTATCGCGCCGCCTCCACCAGCCTCATCTCTTCTCTCTCCCCCCCCCCTCCCCCCCCCCGCTTTCACGCCGCCGGCTCAGCTTATTGCGCCGCCTTCACAGCCTTATCTCCCCCCCCCCCCCCCCCCCCCAATCCTCCGCTACACCTATTCCTTCAATGCTACTCCAAATAGCTCTGGATGCTACTCTTTGGCATGATGGTGGGTTGGCAGGTCTGCATGTTGGTTTATTGATAGGTCATGTGGCTTCATAAGCAGTTCTCTGTCAGCAAGCTGTGATTCCTCACATATCCTTTATTAATAATGTGGGAATCAAATGATATTTTTCTCTTTTTGGTGAAGCTCTGGAATACAGATGAACCCATTTTATTGCCTGCAATCTGTTGTGTTGTTTTTTTTTGAAAACGGGCAATAAAGCAAACCAATCATAACAGTAAACATTACATGAATATTAGAAATTATTGTGAAAAAAACGGGCAATACATGTGCAGGCAGCAAGGTGGCGTCATCTGTATTACATGTATATATAAGGGTTTTTCAAACCATACATAGATGGAGGTGATGAATCCAGTGGTATTTGTTCCCCTGTGCTGAGATGGTTGGTTAGCATTCATGAACACTTCGGTGCCTTTTTCTTGCAACAGTTGTCATGACCAGTAAATTTGGTAGCAAACTTTCTGGACTGATGTAGTGCTCACAAATTAAAGTTCAGGAGTGCTGGGGTCAGATCACAGAGTAGTCTGGCTGTTCAGTATGGCTGTTCAGTCTCCAATTCATTTATCTTATACCAATGTAGACCTATCTTATCCAATCCTATCATACCTTATCATATCCATCTTAACATCAGTCTCTCCGTCTGGTTTTTTTTGGTTTGATTATTTATTGTTAAGTAAAGGACCCACTAGAGTACTGAATTTAATTTGAGATGCATTACTAAACAGCAGAATGGACTTCAACACACACCAGTGGTAGATTTGCACTTGCAGATTCAGTTGTTCTTGTCCTCATGTCTGCCTGCCCACTATGTTGGCATGATGTGCATCGCATCTTTAGACACCGCTTTTCTACTGTCCAGTCTTTACGGGGCCCATGGCCCATGAAATGGCTGATTGATGGATTGAGTTTATTAAGGACCTCAGCCGTGTAGGTTTTATATGTCCACCACTTTATTTTTTTAACCCACGTAATTCTACTAGATGAAAATGTCGAAGTAGAAGATCGCATCAAAAGAGGTAAACGAAAAAACAACTAATAGAACTCAAAGATGAGAATAAAACTGAAAAATTGTCTAAAATCTTATCACAGCAAAGGAGTCTTCAAACAATTTTGAAAGTCTGTTTAACCCACTCCGTACCTATGAAAGCCAGGGACACTTCACCAGAATGATCTAGCCTGCACTGGCAGGTGCGGCACTCCGGTGGAGGCTTGAACGGAATAGCCGATCCGAGCCTATGGAAAGCTTTGAAAATACATGCATAGATCTACTTTTGCCTTTGCTCAGCTCCTTCAGGCAAAGCGTAGCAGGCGTGGGTGGCTTCCCTGGCCCTGGTTTTGGTGAGAAAACTGATCGCTAATTCCAATTTTGTCACCTGAGCTCTTTCGATAGCAAACCTTCCGTCTCTAGCCCCAACCTTCGCCCCACTCCACCTGTGGGTTGGGGGGTGAAAAGAATAGAATCACCGTGTCACTCTACACGATTCGTAAGAGGCGACTGAATAGGGACATCGCGATTTCAACTGCGCGCTTCCGTGGACTTATTCGAGTGATTTTCGTGCTCAATGGCTTTATATAGCCTACAAAGGCTGATAGTCCGTAAAAATCCATCCATCCACCTATCCATCCATACATCACCCCACTCCCAACTTTGCAGGATATATCAGTCATCATCATCATCATCATCATCATCATCATCATCATCATCGCGGGGTCACCAATGACCTTTCGCAAAAGTCTTTTGTATTTATTGAGGACAGTACACTTGCATTGTAGTGTAGGCTACATCGTAACTAATAGGCATATTTGCTTTAGTAAACAAAACAAGTCCAATAGTTTGGATGTAGCCTACTTTGGTAGTGGTACGTCGAAGAGCTGCAGTCGGTAGGTTTGCACTCCAGTATCGTGTTCTCGATCAGCGAGTACCAGCCGAAAGAACAGAAACTTGTTTACCCAAGGCCAGAGCGTTCTGTCCATCATATATAATTATTATCAGGTTTTCGACGAAACAGGCGTCGCTCGAAATCTGCAGAGATCGTGCAAACGCGACGTATTCCTCCATGTTTTTTTCTGACGTCACCCTTATGACGTAATTTTCATATGACTCAAGTACGCGTGCACTTACGGAAGGAGTTCCAGCTGAGAACTCAAAACTGGATCTTTAGGAGATCTGCAACCTCTCCAATGAAGACGTACGTAATTATTTATTGCGTAAGATTACCTCACGAGGTATGAAGCCATGCGAACTTACGACTCCACGGAGCTCAGAACTGTCAGGAAGTCCCTTGTGTTAAACGCACGCGACGCAACACCTTCGATTTCGAGTTGTAAGTATATGGGTCAAGTCAAAGTCGGTGCATAATGGGAAAGTGATCATTCTCTTCACTGAAGTTATGTGCATGTGCAGTGAGTGAGTCTCGATGAAGAGAAGATGTTTGCGTCTGTGAGTGCAGGAAAGCTGTCTGGTTCGACACGTGGCACTAGATACGTACTGGTTATCCCCTACTCCAGCTGGAATCCATGGCCGCAATGCTCTCAGGGCCTGCTCTGGGAGTCGGGCTTGTGGCAAGCTCGAGTATCACTGAGTGCGACCAGTGCGTCTGTTTGTGTGTAAGCGCATGCACCATTGAAGTCTTCGAAATCGACGGACCACCACGATATGCATACGTGTGTGTGGGCATGAGAAAGTTCTACATGCGGAAGCTTTTGTTTATGTTCTTATGAGCCAACCATGGTCATGGTTCATTCTCATTTTGACCGGCCAACACGAAACTAGTCGTAAATCCTTCAAGGCGAGTTGACGCTGCACGAAGAAAATTGTGGTGGGGTCAAATAATTATGGGTCAACTACACTTTTTGCACAAATGCACGCCAGGGGCACCAAACTTTCATGTCCTTGAATTATTCGTCGGATGAATATGTTTCAATGCGTGTAAATTGCCTCGCCTCTGCCACATAGCACGGTACCTGTGAGGGAAAACACCGGAGGCCATTTTCTCAAAATTGCTGCAGGCATGACATTTACTGCATCTTCAGGTGCGCATGACTTCTACAATTTTGATTCTACATTGTTCATATTTTTATCAAATTAATCAGAAAAGTCTGCAGATTAAAAATAAAGAAATACTTGCATGGATCTCCATACACTGAAATATCAAGTTAGAACTGGTTTTGTGGTGCTCAGTAATGTATCTGCCTCTCCATAGTCGGGTGCTTTGACTTCGATAGCAGATTACTTCAGAACGCTGCCGACCCCGACACCGTGTGGACGTAGAGCAAAAGGACGGCAGTGTGATGGATGAGTATGCTTGTACTGTGTAGCCAAAGTGTGAGTCTCGTGTCCAAAATGTTTTCCATGGCTCATTAAATCAGTGCCAGGACGGCAGAAGCACTCGGGGGTTAATCGGGCGTTACGAGTTCGGTAGATTACAGCAATTACTTAGAAAAGAACGGAAACGCCTTTTGATTGCCTTTGTCATACATATCATGGTTCTGGGTAACGCATCTCAGGTGCTCGTCTCATGTGGAAGGTGTGAAACGTGCTGGCCTTTCAAACTGCATTCAATCACCTTATTCGTGGAACAGCTTACCATAATCTGCAAACCTACGTTACTAG
>JAWQFJ010006962.1:25000-37554 GCA_034096865.1 Theodoxus fluviatilis | reverse complement strand
TCCTGCGGTCTATTAATTATGCTGTGGTATTGGAGCTAAACGCTGATCTATAATCACACAAAAATATCACAGACGTAGTGTCATTCGTTGTTTTTTCATGATGTAAATCCTACTCTTGGAACATGTCTACACTGGTCGCACGCTCTCATACCCATAGTTCTGCATAGTACTTTGAGTATTCTTTTTTCTGTGGCAATTTGCCTGGCCCCCTCCCCCTTCTCTCTCTCTTTGTCTTTGTCTCTGTCTGTCTGTCTGTCTGTCTGTCTGTCTGTCTGTCTGTCTGTCTGTCTGTCTGTCTGTCTGTCTGTCTGTCTGTCTGTCTGTCTGTCTGTCTGTCTGTCTGTCTGTCTGTCTGTCTGTCTGTCTTTCTGTCTGTCTGTCTGTCTGTCTGTCTGTCTATCCGTCCCTCCGTCCGTCCGTCCGTCCGTCCGTCCGTCTGTCTGTCTGTCTGTCTGTCTGTCTGTCTGTCTGTCTGTCTGTCTGTCTGTCTGTCTGTCTGTCTGTCTGTCTGTCTGTCTGTCTGTCCGTCCGTCCGTCCGTCCGTCCGTCCGTCCCTCCGTCCGTCCGTCCGTCTGTCTGTCTGTGTGCGTGCGTGCGTGCGTGCGTGCGTGTCTGCCTGCCTGCCTGCCTGCCTGGGTGCGGGCGTGCGTACGTGCGTCTGTGTGTCTGTCTGTCTGTCTGCCTGCCTGCCCGCCCGCCCGCCCGCCCGTCCGTCCGTCCGTCCGTCCGTCCGTCTCTCTCTCTCTCTCTCTCTCTCTCTCTCTCTCTCTCTCTCTCTCTCTCTCTCTCTCTCTCTCTCTCTATCTATCTATCTATCTATCTATCTATCTATCTATCTATCTATCTATCTATCTATCTATCTATCTATCTATATATCTATCTATCTATCTCTATCTCTGCTTGCGCGCACGCGCATGTATGTGTTCGTTCATATTTGTCGTAATTACATGTTTGACTGAAACCAGTTAGATGTTGCTGTCCGTTGATTCTTTGGGATGATGCCTGTGCAACCTTAGCGACTGATTCGTCGTGAGCAATTCTGCGTGGACTTGGAGGCAGCAACACCGTAGCAAGCTGTTTGTGGAGGCTACTCACGAGTGGGCCTGCGTGGACTTGGAGGCAGCAACAAGTAGCAAGCTGTTTGTGGAGGCTACTCACGAGTGGGTCTGCGTGGACTTGGAGGCAGCAACAAGTAGCAAGCTGTTTGTGTAGGCTACTCACGAGTGGGTCTGCATGGACTTGGAGGCAGCAACACCGTAGCAAGCTGTTTGTGGAGGCTACTCACGAGTGGGTCTGCGTGGACTTCGAGGCAGCAACACCGTAGCAAGCTGTTTGTGGAGGCTACTCACGAGTGGGTCTGCGTGGACTTCGAGGCAGCAACAAGTAGCAAGCTGTTTGTGGAGGCTACTCACGAGTGGGTCTGCGTGGACTTCGAGGCAGCAACAAGTAGCAAGCTGTTTGTGGAGGCTACTCACGAGTGGGTCTGCGTGGACTTGAAGGCAGCAACACCGTAGCAAGCTGCATGTTTGTGGAGGCTACTCACGAGTGGGTCTGCGTGGACTTCGAGGCAGCAACACCGTAGCAAGCTGCATGTTTGTGGAGGCTACTCACGAGTGGGTCTGCGTGGACTTCGAGGCAGCAACACCGTAGCAAGCTGTTTGTGGAGGCTACTCACGAGTGGGTCTGCGTGGACTTCGAGGCAGCAACAAGTAGCAAGCTGTTTGTGGAGGCTACTCACGAGTGGGTCTGCGTGGACTTCGAGGCAGCAACAAGTAGCAAGCTGTTTGTGGAGGCTACTCACGAGTGGGTCTGCGTGGACTTGGAGGCAGCAACACCGTAGCAAGCTGCATGTTTGTGGAGGCTACTCACGAGTGGGTCTGCGTGGACTTCGAGGCAGCAACACCGTAGCAAGCTGTTTGTGGAGGCTACTCACGAGTGGGTCTGCGTGGACTTCGAGGCAGCAACAAGTAGCAAGCTGTTTGTGGAGGCTACTCACGAGTGGGTCTGCGTGGACTTCGAGGCAGCAACACCGTAGTAAGCTGTTTGTGGAGGCTACTCACGAGTGGGTCTGCGTGGACTTCGAGGCAGCAACAAGTAGCAAGCTGTTTGTGGAGGCTACTCACGAGTGGGTCTGCGTGGACTTCGAGGCAGCAACACCGTAGCAAGCTGTTTGTGGAGGCTACTCACGAGTGGGTCTGCGTGGACTTCGAGGCAGCAACACCGTAGCAAGCTGTTTGTGGAGGCTACTCACGAATGGGTCTCAGTGGACTTGGAGGCAGCAACAAGTAGCAAGCTGTTTGTGTAGGCTACTCACGAGTGGGCCTGCGTGGACTTCGAGGCAGCAACACCGTAGCAAGCTGTTTGTGGAGGCTACTCACGAGTGGGTCTGCGTGGACTTGGAGGCAGCAACACCGTAGCAAGCTGTTTGTGGAGGCTACTCACGAGTGGGTCTGCGTGGACTTGGAGGCAGCAACACCGTAGCAAGCTGCATGTTTGTGGAGGCTACTCACGAGTGGGTCTGCGCTGAGAAAGCAGAGACACACTAATCTCTAGAAAAGACACACTCTACCGCTAATCTGCACTTCAAGAATCTAAATTCTATGGCGGGATCCGAAGAGAGCCAAATGTTGGTGGAGACCGATTCACTCGCAAGCCACAGCTAGGATTATGGGGACTTATCAGAGTCACAACATTGGTTCTGTATGACACTTGGCACATCATGTGGCGTTCTTTGAATATCCCATGGAACTCGCAGTGTTTGTCAGTTGGACTCATAACATTTTAATGGGGATTGCCACTTCGAGAAGTGGTTTTTTCCTAACCCTACATGTAACGTGGCTAACCTCAAATAATCCCTGGCATTCCCACACTGCAGGGACTACCACGGACACATGTTGCGCTGATTGTTTTCTCATAGGCATGCATGGAATTGTTACTTTGCTGTCTACTGTACATCAGATTTATACGTCGGATTTGACGGTTTTCGTTTCTGCAACAAGATGTGCCAATGTACAAGATTGCATGTATGTGGTTGTTGTAGAATTAGAATGCATGAGTGTAACTGTGTTTGAAACTGCGTGCATATGTATGTACGAGAGCATGTCTGTGTATTAGTATGTGTATCTGTGTATGCGTTTGCGCATGCGGGTGTATATTAGCCGTTATGTATGTCTGTGTGTATATATATATATATATATATATATATATATATATATATATATACATTTGTCTGTGTGTTTGTGTGTTTGTGTGTGTGTGTGTGTGTGTGTGTGCGTGCGCGCGCGCGCGCGCGCGCGTTTGTATGCGTGTGTGAGCGCGCGCGCTCGAGCGTTTATGTATGTTGATGTGTGTGTTTTACTAAGCATAATGTTCCTGCGTGTGTAATTTCATATGCGTGATCAGGAACACTTGTTGCGTGAGTGTGCGTGCGAACATGAGAATGTGCGTGGCTGGATGTATTCATGAACACACGTGTTTGTGCGATGTGTGCGCTCTGGTGCATGCTATGTGCATGACTGCCGGCCTGTACGTGAAACAAGCCTTGCCTTGTACCTGGAGCCTGTAGCGAGATCCGTGTTTCGGGTCGTGGCCTTATCTTCCACGACGCCAGGGGGCAGCACTGAGCCTAATTAACCCTCGCCTGATCAACAACGCCTCCACCCGACACTAGTATCTGAAGGGAGTACTTCTCGACACATTCTTGTAGACGCGTGTATCCTATAAATGATATTATTTGATCGAAAGTCTGCTGAAAACAAGTAGGAAAATTGTCTACTTTTTGTGCTGCACTTCTGACCTACGTTATTGCTTGATCATCTGTGATCTGATGCGGACGTTCTTGTAGTTCCTGAGAGTCCACTGAACGATCTAATTATCATAGTTGCTCAGCAGTCTTATCGTATGGAAGCATTTGTTTCGTTTGTCACTATGACCGACTGGATGTAAAAGAACTGCATCAAGAGGCACATGGATGTGTCTACGATATACAGTCGAGAAATAAAACTCAGCCATATGAAGGGGCGATTGCAAGAACGCATTGTCTTCCTTTGTCCATGCATTAAGATGGTGGGGAGAGGGTTAAAACTGAAGTGGCTCACACGTAACAAAACTGATTTGTTCTGAAGCACATCAGCTGTTCTCTATTCCATGTTCTGTCTCCCTTTACCTTCCTGTTTTCAACTCGGCTTTGAGATGGAAGGGCTCTAGGTACATGACGACAACCAGTCTCGCCTGGGTGACTTGATCCGTCAGCAACACACGCATTGCGTTCCAAGGTGCCAGCGTTCGACAACTCGTGGTGAGCAGGAAAGCCTTGACCGACATATCATTTTGAAAACTGCCATCACTTTTGGGGGCTGCTTGCGAGTAATGGAGAAACAGCTCCAGTTGTGAGTCACCGATGGTGCCATGTGTGAGAAAACAATACAAGTGAGTCTAGAATAGTGAACAACCTTCCTTGGATGATGTGTGCTTCAACCGATGACTTCGTTTGCCTGGCTTGTTTAATAGGATGACGTTACTATACTGTACATTGTCTTGGCGCTGAAACTACACCGGTAACTTCATCCTCCAAGACCAACGCCCGAAAGAATGGGGCTGGCAATTCAGGCTCAGACGGAAGAGGTTCAGTTTAACTAGGTCACCAGATCGTCAGATTAAGGGACCTCTTCAGCTGCTGGAAATTCTCCTTCGCAGCCTCGTATGCAAAACAAGCTACGGCAAAGGAAGATTCAGGGATTCCAGACGACCTATGGACTTCTTTGGAGACTTCCAACAACGTGTCAGAGACTTGGTACATCTGACAGAGTATGACTCTTCATTTAGAGCACAGGGATCCACTCCGGTGATGGAAATGGAAAAATGGCTCTTTTTTTGTAGAGGGCAGTGAAATGCGAATACCGCACCATTGCTGCCTTAGATTTCTATTCAAGAGAGAATTTCTCTGCACAAAAGGGGAAACATCTCTACTGAGAATTCACATGAAATATTTGTGTAGAAAATAATCTCCCCCCCCCCCCCATAACTCTCTGGCTGCTGGGAGGCCGGGAAGACGTCACACCGAACGCCTCGGATTTTGTCAACCCCCCCCCCCCCCCCCCCCCCCCCCCGGGTTAGGAGGCCTGTAAACGTCAGTGGCAGTTCAGACGGCCATCAGTCTCTTTCTAATGACCAGTTCTTGCTCCTGGAGGGAACGAGTGACGTCACCTCTCACTGTCTGAAGTGAGACCATCCTGTCGCTGTTGTGTGGGGCTGGACAGTGACAGAGTATTTCTTATTCTCCCATTCCTGCTCCTCTGTTGATTCCTTGCCGCTCCCTACACGTCCCTCTCCTAGATGGGGAAAAGTTCAGTTTCACAAATCTAAAATCACAGCATCAGTGCTGTCGGTTGACAATCAAAATTCTCACAATGGCGGAATGACGACATACTATACTGGCAGCCATTGCACAAATGTTCTCCTCGCAATGTCATCCTTCTTTGAAGACGTGAAGCTGAAACCCTGCATGGAACAGACAGAAACGCTTCAGGATCTTAGTTGGGGAGCGAAACCACGACCTACCGATTGCTTCTCACATCGCACTGCTACTGTGGTCTAGATAGATGACATTCTGTCCCCTTGACAAGTGGGCCAAGGGTCCCATTGTGAATGGAAACGCTGTTTGCCTGTGGCAATATTGAGTCAGAGTGCCGTTGACCATGGCGAAGCACGATTTAATATTAGTGGTGGACAAGTGTAAGCAGTCCCTGTATTGGCTGGAATAGAGCAGGACATGGCTAGTTTCCCTTGTAGCTAAATTGGGAGTCGGGTCATCCGGGCACGTAAGACCCAAACAACAGCCGCTGATACAGGGCAGTGTAGACAGAGAAGACAACGCGGACCATGGTAGCTCACCTGGTAATGCATTTCGGGCGCTGACCGAAAGGTCGAAGGTTGAGGGTATCACATTTTCCTGTCTGTACCTTGCAGGGCTTTGGCTCTGTCTATTAACAGTGCAGTTATTTATTAAAAAAAAGAGAACAGTAGCAAGTTTTCCATGGAACAGGCTCAAAATTCGTTTTACTACAAGTGACAGCGAGTGTGTTATCCCTGGTTCAACAAACATTGTTGGGATCTGATGGACCTAGCAGAGTCAATCATTGATATATATTTGCCGATACAAATTAGTTGACAATGGATAAGCATCCTGTGAGTACGATGCACCATATTTGACTGCCCAAAGCTATCTAATAATGATAATAAATTCAGAAAAAAATTCCACCCAACAATGGAAAGAAGTGTATAAAGGTCAAGGTACGTATATAAATAGATGCCACGGCATCGATGGTATCTGACTGGAAACTTGTCTGCAGCGTTTCCTGTCCCCCATCAATATCCCTTCAGTATGGGAATAACATGCGATAGTTGGACAGAAACTCGAAGAACCACAGTTTGCCTAGCATTTTGTTTCCGCTGTGTTCTTGAGAGATAAGTAAAAGACACATTTACAGTTTTCTTTGAGGACGACTGGCAAGGCAGGAATGATTTCTTAAAATAAATTCGCTTTTGTAATCAAAGGACAAGCAAAAGAAGTTTATGAATGTTCGGTAAGAAAGAAAATGTTAAGAAATTCGTATCTAATATAACTCATCTCCCTTGAAAGAAAGCTTAAGTCTCCTGGCCATAAATATTTTGTGTCTCGTCTGAAACCTTCAAGCGTTTTCGCTTGTGAAACGTGACCTTCCTTGTCGATTTCCCATGGCCAGGGTCTCGCCAGGCAAGGCAGGGAAAGGCAGTTTTTCAGAACATTTCCCCTCCTTTTGGTGGCTTTCCAGCCTTGCAGGGAGCCGTCAGTGAAGGTGGACAGGCCCTTCCAGCCACAACTGGTACTTTTTATTCGCCTTCCACACTTTACGAGCTGATGTTGGTGGCCCTGAAGATTTATTTGGTCCTGGCAGTCACTGTGCATGCTGTCGTTTACTGCTCATGGTCTTTGTTTGCTTCTTGTAGCTCCTCTTGGGCATTGCTTGCACTGCCCTGCCTTGATTGTAGCAGGCACCCACCTTTCAGGGCTATTTCCTCAAAGCACGACTGCTCCCCCCACTTTCCCTCAATATTTCCTGAAGTTCTCCTCAAACGTGCGTGGACCAAAGTATGAGAGAAATTACTGTGATATTTTAATATTTTCGAAGACTGAACGTTGGCTTGAATGGCTGTTAATACCATTGCGAGAATTCTACACACGATTATCGATGGCTGAAAACTTTGCGACGAAGATTTAAGTAAAAGACATCCTTTACCGTCCGGGAATCCAGAGCTACTCATGAGATGTCGACGAGTGGAACATCGTCCCACAACGAGGCTGCGGCGAACACGTCAATGCCTCTGAAGTTTCCTCCTGCAGCCAGTTCGCTACTTCTCCCATCGTACTCATAACCAGCAAGCATTAAGCCTAAACTGCAACTCTAACACTCTCTGGCACAGCGTGAATTTTTCCACTGGAGAGGTGCAATAAGTATAGCAATATTTCCAGTTCTAATGGACCAAACCTTGAGGGTCTTTCCACGACATCCATCACAGCAAATTCGACCAGCCAGGGAGGGCCATATAAACGCAGCCATGCTACACTCGAAGAGCGGAGTGAAATGGCATGGCTGCCTGTAGAAGCTGTTTGCACAACATCTCAAGCTGCGAGAAGTGGAGGACAATGGCGGTACTGCCGCTTCCTATGGGGCGATCACCACAATGGCGCAGCTTGAGGACTTACTCTCACGGCTAGCCACGCAGTAGTGGGGAAAGGAATGCGTACAGCACACAATGTTTGACGCTTCTGTGCGTGTACTCGCTACCACTTCCACACAGAACATGGTGGGAACATTGGTATTAGAAGATCCCACAAGACGTCTTGTCCCTCGTCTTTGGTGTGACAGTCAGGACTATGTCGCCTTGTGGATTTTAGCAGATGGATCAGAAGTGTCATTGTACCAGTGCTCCAAAGAGGACAGCTCTCTGATGACTGTGTGCTTTGGCCACGAGTGAAATGAGATGTGAGGGCAGAGCTTTTCCAAGCAGGCGTGTTACGAGAGTGTCCGCGCTGGTTCTGCCTTTTCCTCTGATAATCTCGCGTCTTTCGTGTCCGGATCAAAAGATGTAACGAGCGGAAGATCAACCTCCATTTGGAACTGTAATGTTGAAAATTTTCTAGTCCAAAAAGCCCAGTAATTTTCTACTTTGGGACTGTGAATGGTCTGCAAGAAATTTGTGTGAAGTTTTCTTCATAGAGAAAAGTAAATCTGAATCCCTTTTGTGTTCTTGAGTTCTGTAAGTTTTGCTCAATGTCGATGTGTGAGGCAGTCAGTACTTTCCACGCATTGTTAGAAGGAGGTAACAGACGTTAACGTGTTCCGAGATTAGGAACAAGTCAGGCAAGGATGTCATGCTACAGCTGCTCACAGCACGCCGATTACACTCCATGCGTGGTTCCCAGCCAGACAGTCGTTAAACAGTACTTCTGTGATCGCGCAGGACTTTGTGTTGGAGTCTACAGCGGAGAAATATTGGCAAATGGTCATTCACTTGTTCGCAGATGGGACTGCAGACAGTCCAGTCAATGTGTTGATCAATTCCAGTGTTTTTGCTGATAAAGCATGGTATTCCATCGATCATCATTACACGTGCTATTATTGCTGCTTACTGACACGCGATTCTAAAGCAGCCAACGAGCGATGATCAATACAGTCACGACCAAGCCATCACGAAGCAGGTGATTCGCACACGATAAGGAAAACGTCACGACGCCCATTGAAAGGCCTCGAGTGCCCGCGTAGCTCGATTCAAAGAGCTTTCCTGGAACCCTCGTCACCTTCATTGAGGGGAGTCTGGACACGAGGCGTTGCGCAAGAGAGGCACGCTGTGTGAAGGACCTTCCCGAAACATGAGGAAGGAACCGATCCCCAGCACTTGGCGTCATTCAGGAACGGCCCGAATCTCTCGAACCAATCACTTATCGGGTGCGTCATCGATGCCTCAGTGCCCACGCTGGGGCAGGTGTCACCGAATGAAAGATTGGGCTACCCGGGGTAGACCTCATCCCAGTCATTGATTGGCACCGTGGCAGACCCCCGGGGCTGAAGTGGCGAAGGGGGTGGCGAGAAGGTAGGGGGACTTCCACTTCAAGGCCGGGTACTGTCACAGGTTCAGCGCGGACGACAGCCTTCAAACTCTTCACCCTCTACCTGACAGCGGCGTCGGAGAACTCTAAGCCAGATTGGCCCTCTTGGAGATTGGCCGGCGTGTGCACAGGTGGGACCAAGGCTCTCGACAGTCTGGGACAGTTTGCTCTGCTTGTGGCTGCAAACCTTCTCCCAAATCGACACGGATTCCTCTTTAGGGTCGAGCTCGGATGATGGGATCGTGAACAATACCTATCGCTTGCCTCGGCCATCGATTTCACTCTGTGGTTTGTCGGGAGAAGAAAGTGAGGAAGTATGCCTTTGTCCTTACCAAGCAACGAGAATACCGCTGGATGTCCCTGAATTTGCATGCTGAGTGAGTGAACCGAGTTGATGACACAAGAGGAGATTTCTAGATTCTTGGCTTGGTGTGATGAAGCTGCTGTCCATGTTTTTCATCATCCGCGTTTTGGAAGACCTCGTATGCAGCCAGTGGCTCTTTCTGTTTTCCTTGATCAAATGTGGAATTCTTCGTCAGCCTTACTGCTGTTGATGTCTGAATCTTAATGCGATCGGCGAAAACTGGCATGCTGAGGAAGATCTAAAACGTAACCAGGGACTAATGTCAGTACGTGTTTGTTGCCTGCATATTGCTTGAATACCGCTATTCCAGCTTGCTACGGACTAAACTGACGTGCGACAATACATCACAATGTATGGAACGATTCCCACTACTTCCAGACAGCATCAGATTTAAATCATTTTACGAACTGGCTGCCATTCCATTGAATGAGGTGCTGCATATGAAACACTACTCGAGATTCACTATTAAAACAGAAAACGGTAGGTTGGGAAAGAAAGAGGACGAGATATAGCAACTAAAGAGGCAGGGGCCGAAGGTACTCACCCTTGAAGTATCGACCGATTCTACAACTACAGCTGAGCCCTATCTCCACCGTCCACATCAACGAAAGCATGTGGCATGGAAAACCACGGGCTGTGCATCATTGCTTCCTCCGAGTCTGATACACATGGGCTGCGTTTAATTCGCCTCTGATCACTCCCGACCTGCCTCGCTACCAAGATCAGGCGACTGCGGTGTATGTACCGAGAAGTTTTTAATATCATCAAATAAATGACTCAGGGTAGCAAAGTCATCGATGGAATAAAAGAGAATTTTCTATGACGTGAGTGTTGGGCAGAGACTCTAGATTCGACATCAAGGATCGCCGTGTCCCCACTGTAACTAAAGCGTTTTCCAGGACAGCACACCTTTCCGTGGTGGAGGCAGAAACCTCCACACTCAGGTGACCGAACCTGGTGACTGACTGGCAACGTGGGTATTTCTTTGAGAGGCAGCCTCGCGGCGAGTGCGTGTCCCTGCCGGAGATAATTGATACAGGGACAACAAGCTCTGTCAGAGGTAAACAGCTTCTAGAGACTGAATGCGACACGCAAGTCTTCCCTAGCCTGTCTCAAGCTTCCCTCGGGTCTCCAGAGTGTCAGGAAGACGGCCGAAATACGGCACTTAAAAGACGGGGGTTCTCCTTCTTCTGATACCGTCAGCTGTCCTGCTTCTCTGGAAGTTTCTCGTCTTCCTATAAATGCGGCACTTTAGTTTCCCTTAATCTGTATCAACCTTCACGCGTGTTTTCCGGGGCGATGGTTCAGACAGCTGGGTTGTGAAAGCAATTCTTCAACGCAACGACGACAGAGAGTTCCTGCGAAGGAAACCTCCATGGTTTTTGGTTTTGCCTAACTGTCAAGTCTCTCCAACCTCTGGAAAACGCTGACACCTCGGCGTTGCTCATGCCTTGTTGAGAATAGAGGAAGCAGCAGCCTGTTACCTGCCTATAGACATATCAAGCTTTGAAAAGTTTCAGAGGAAGCCTCGTATTCTCTATTAGTCTTATGTGCCCGGGACGACCTTATGAAAAGGAGAACTGTGCATCAAGAGGCGCGCGAAGTGAAGGTTTTGTGTGGATACGGATTTGAATGGACTCGACAAATATCAGCTTGCAGGACCGTTATTATTTCATGAATCGACACGAACAGCGGGGAACCTGGGAAAACACGATACCGGGCGATTCTGCTTTTTGAGTGGATTGTCAGCGCTTGTGTTGAAGCAGTGTGGATGCGCGGGTCCGCACTGTTTGCACAGGTAAAATCAAGAGGCAGTAAACTTCCTCGGAAGATCGTCTGTCGTCTCGCTTCTCTGAAAGTTTCTTGTCCAAGTGCATTCCTTTGCTCTCTGAGAGTTTATGATCTATCTGGTTTCAGCTTGAAAGTCCTTGAAATGAATGGTCTGCAAATAATTACGACCTCACCACAAGGGCGTGGATTTGGCCTCCCCAACGGTTGTGCAAACAGATCCACATAGGGGGCCACAGGTTACGCGCAACAATGAACTGCGATAGAGTGGTATTGTGAATTTGCGCTTTTTCAAACGGAACCGCTGCATTAAATCTCTTGGGGAAAAATTGTCACATGAGTCATCCAATTGGCATGCAGGGAGCCCATGTGACTTGTCTGCCGTCTGCCATTGTCTGAGCGCCGCAGTAAAGCAATCACTGATTGTACAGGCAAGGCACCAGGAATGTGGGAAGATTGAGTGCTCGGCGTTGGCGACTGCGACATTTGATTCTGCTGATTCCCATCGGGAGAAGACTTATTTCCATGAATTATTGTGGAGCGAACACTGGGGACGTCAGATCATTGAAGGGCTTTCAAAGTATAATCCCAATATGAGACTTACAGCGCCTTTCTCTTGTACCTCGACCTGCTTATGGTCTGAACAGTGGAAGTCGTGAATGATCACCATTCATTCCGATTGAGGTACAGGTTCCTGCCAGTGGCTGTATGATCTGGCACCTCCTCGCCTCTGCTTTGTGGTGTGATTGGACATCGGGGAAGCACCCCATGTCAGCACGCGTACTGAGTTTCAGGTGGAGCTGGGGATCTCGCCTGCCTCTTCACAACGCCACTGAAGGACGTGTGTTTGGGATGGTCCTGTAAGCCGCGCCGCCTGCTGTTGAGTGCGCGGTTTTGGTAAACAAGGGCGTCAACACAATAGGTAGAAGACTGTAGCGGGCTCTGGAGAAGCGGTCGTGGTGCTGGACAACCCAGGTCAGTAGACTGAAGCGTTGACGTGTCTGAAGGTACCGCTGTCGAGTAAACACTGCGAGATCAGCACTGACAGACTCTGTGTTTCCACAGGGGTCTTGCACGCTTCTAAAGGTTTCCACCCCCAGGGCATGGCTGTCGCTACTTGCTTGTTTGACTTGATGACGAGTGCAACAAAGCGAAATCGACTATTGAAGTAATGTCTCATTTCATAAACGAAAAACAACAACACACGGAAATTGCTCAAAGTTGTGGACCACACATGTTTTCTTAGTAACATCG
>JAWQFJ010006962.1:10000-17500 GCA_034096865.1 Theodoxus fluviatilis | reverse complement strand
GTCTTCAGCCATTCTGTCTAATGATGCGGAACTCAGCCTAACTGCCTCTCTTTACCGGTGGGGGGTAACAGGACAGGCTTCTCGCCCTCAGGGCGATGTAAAAATATCCTGTGCGTCTGCTGATTTGGTTTCACCATTCCTCCCACCCCACCCCATTCCAGTTTTCACCACCTTTCCACTTCTCATCCTCTTCCCCTCTCACCTCCATCTTGTGCTGTGGACACTTTGAGCAGGTGTAGGTGCCATCCCTAAAAAGCGGCCCACGAATGCGTGGAGTAAATGGGAAAGCGGGGTTGACGGTTCGAAGCCCTTATTGCCACGCTGAATGCAGGCCCAAGTGTGCGCTGATCTCAGTGCGTTTTGTTTTGCACTGCTTCAATCAAAATCTTGTCAAATCCGCCAATAGGAAAACTAGTAACGTAGATGTCATTTCTCTCATTTTATGACACGTAGGCTGGTATCATCACAATAATGGAAGCGGATATATTTGCACATTCAGCATTGCCCCCATTCCCCACACTATTTGTCATACATAATTCTCTTTGGGGAGTTTTGCCCTGTTCTCCACGAATACTAATCTTCTACTGTAGCTGTGGTTCTTTGTCGACATCGGGCCGAATGCTCCTGTTTATTTGCATTCTATACTTTTGCATTCAACAGAGGCCACTTAAACGCAAATCGAAATACTTTTAAAAATTATGTACTCTAGTGCATAAATCACTCCTCCTTTGGTACATGTCTGATCACGAAATACGATCACATCTTTTTCTCACCCCATGGATCGTGATTTACTGAGCGGGAAATTCATTTCCTTATCGCTTGCATCGCCTGAAAGAGAGAGCTATTATTCTCCGGTGAAAATGTGCCGTCTCAATAACCCTCTCCTTTGTTTGGACGTGCCAGGTCTGGTGAATTACGATCGTCGAAATTACCCGCCCTTCTCTTCCGAAATAGAGTCTGAAGAAGAGTTTGTCGCGGCCGCCAGTATTTACAGCAGCACGACTGAGAGAAAGGGGGAAACAGTCTCCCTCAGACTTCTTGCAAGTAAGTCATCGCTCGAACTTGGCTGTGTGTCTTGAGTCATAGCTGGCGCCGATTCTATCAAGAGATTCCTCGTCCTTTTGGAAGACAAACACTAGAAGTGCACTGGTCAAAATCTTATCGTCGTTGTGATTGGCTCTTTGTCTGCAATGAGAACTTCTGTAATCGAGGACATTTTACTGCAATTTAGTTCTTTTCCGAAATGAGTCACTGTGTAACGGTGTATGCTTAGTGCTGCGATTCTCTGCTGGATTCTTCAATGATTGAAATTAAGGGAGGGGGTGGGGGAGGAGGTGGGGGTGGGGGTGGGGGGAGTTTGGGGGGGGGGGGAAGAGAAAATTCACCACGGGTAGCAGATATTTCATCTTCCTCTTGCAGAGTCATGTCTGAAGTTTCCTCTTTAGGTGTTTCTGTCAACTGCACACGCAGCGAGGCGTGTTTTCAACCCTGGCATGACGAGTGGCAAAGTATTTCATGATAAGGCTCCAGTTTTACTTGAAGGTGTCAGCGCTCCATTCAATAGTATGCAGTTATTTAATCTTAGATGTGATTACTCTTCCCATAATTGTAAAGTGTATTGAATGAAGAGATTGATCTAATGTCGATCACAGGATAGCAAACAGACTAAAGGACAAGATAAAGGAGCCTGAGAACCCTATGCCGTGCACGGAAAGACAATGAAAAGATTTTTATTCTTCTGTGAGACAAACTTTTCGTACAAGAGGAAAAGCTATGAATGATAAAACATGTTCTGAAACGTAAGTAATGCTCTCTGTCTCTGTCTGTCTGTCTGTCTGTCTGTCTGTCTCTCTCTCTCTCAGTGTCTCTCTGTCTCTGTCTCTCTCTCTGTTTCTCTCTCTCTCTCTCTCTGTGTATGTGTCTCTCTCTCTGTGTATGTGTCTCTTTCTGTCTGTCTGTGTCTCTCTTTCTGTTTGTCTGTGTGTCTGTCTGTGTGTCTGTCTGTGCGACTCTCTGTGTGTCTGTGTGTCTGTGTATCTGTCTGTCTGTCTGTCTGTGCGTCTGTCTGGTTGTCTGTCTGTCTGTCTGTCTGTCTGTCACGCTCTACAAGCGATACTCCACCCCTTGTCCGCTTTTCCTCTGTTTATTTAAACGCACTCGTGTTGCGGGACTTTGCCATAAAAGCACGATTTCGTACGGCCCATTTCCAGTGCTCCGAGTTGACTGACCGTGAGGTGCTCTTGTGGTGCTGGTGCCAGTCCCAGTGTCTGCTGTAGAGTAGACCGCTGAGAACTTCTTGCTCGAGGAAGTGGCATTGATGTAGTGATTTCCTCCTCCAACGCCGGAGAGCTATATCAGTCGAAAGGAGCTGAGTTGTAAGGCTGGCAAAGAGCCGATATCATAGGGGGGATTTCTGTCAACAGTTTTCCGGGTCAAACCTATCCTGGCGTCTTTGACGAAGCCCCATTGCCGTATTTCGACCTCGAGTGCTACATCATGTACCGCTAAGGGTAGTCTGCTGTAAACGTGCGTCCCGTGTAACAAGCTCTTGAGTTCCATGGGATTCCGTGCGACCCTTCCACACTACCTCTGATGTTAGTCATACGTTAGTGTTTGGGGCGTGTTTGCTTACACCGCTGATTGTGGATACAGGGGCCGATAAGATTGGACTAGTCTGCCCGTGACTGAAGACCTGTAGAGTAAGAACATAAGCCGCTGTCAGCATTTCGGCGTGGGCGATGCCGTAGGGAGGAAGGGTGCCTCATGTAGCTCTGTGTGTGGTCTTTGCATCCAATCTACAACAATCGCCGCCATGTTGTTCCCTGCAGAACACCTTGTTTATAGCATTTATTGAGGTAAGCGAGAACCTTAGTCTTTTACAACAGAAATTGAGTTTGCACCGCTTGTTTAATCAAGAATCAAGTCTTTTCTTGCTTTCTTTCTTCTTTCTTTCTCTATCTATTTCCTTCCTTTCCTCTTTTTTCCCATCATTTTTCTTCTGTTTTTTCCCTTCCTTACTGCCCTTTTTATGTTTCTCTCATGACGAAAACATAGAGGAGCATTGAAAGTTACAAATTTGGTTCAGTGATCAATGTCGCAAAACGTGCCTTCTCAAAGATGACATCTAGTTATGGAACTCCAAAGATATCATACAAATATAATTATGAATAACCAAAATATGAAAAATAATTTATATACAGAAGATCAGTGTTTAAAGAACACTATCTTCATTCTTCATTCACATGACCTTCACATAATCTTGACCCTTGACCTCCAGACCCAGCTCCGAGCGAGACACACGGGCCACCACTGCCAAGAAGCAGAGCATCACGCTGCGTAACCTTGACCTTGCCCGAGAGTTCACGAGGCGAAGGTCACTGACCACCGCGCACCTGTATCTGTCAGCAGCCTCGTTCTCACCTAAATCAGCGACCCCTAGGCGACCAGACAGTGATGTGATAAAGAGAGACAACTCTTCTTGTGTTCCAAGCGTCGGATCCAAATGAGATAACAAATTCACTGACGATGAGAAAAGAAGGAATGGAAGACATTTTCGGAGTGAAAAGTCACAACTGTGGTAAATGCTTCATCGCTGATTGAATGAGAATCGAGAAACACCATGTTCCAAAATGGTAACTTCATATTCAAGAAGGTTGACTGGGTCAAAAGCGTGAAAGGAAACCTACAAGTATGTCTTCAATGAGTGTGTAAGCTCTTATTTTCTTGTTGACTTTACTGTCATCCATCAGTTTACAGTGCACAGCACCTTGTATCCCCGTGCTGTATCAACTAGCTGACAAGCTTTAGATCACACGTTCGGAAACGCTAGAGGTGCGTGTGAGGGGGTATACTGCACTCAAATGGCTTTTTAGTTAACTATAAGAAATGCGTAACTTTGTGAATGCAACAAAATGAATGAAAAAGAAGAACATGACAAACGATGAAGTCTTCTTATGAAAACGATTGCTCTTCCTTCCCATAAGACTATTGCACCCTCTTAGATATCTGCATACCATCAAGGTTCCATACAGATTACTTATGGAGTTTCTTTGTCATTAATAATAAGACCCATTATCTGTGCATGGACGTTCTCCGCTAAAATATTGCATGGAAAAATATAATGGGGATGTGCCTGGTTTACCCGAAAAACTTTGGAACAACTTCTGAAATATTGAAACCGCACTGACTGACTCGGAAGTGTTTGTTTCTGGGATACACCTGTAGCCACACGTCCTTGCATCCAAGGTGCCATTGCTTTGCAATGCGTGAATCACCGAGCGTTTCTCATGCCGTTCATTTGTCATTCAGCCCCTGCAAGAGAAAGGGAGACTCTAAGTCTGCTCTCAGTTCAGTGAGGGCTGAGGGCTGACGCGACAGACTTGCATGGCTTTGCGATACGAGTGCCACGAAACGCCCGGGTGTGTGTTGCCCTTCAACAGACAGTTTTATTGCGCCATCGGGAAAAAATTTACGATCGATGTGCTCGTCTCCCCAGTGTCGAAAAGAGGAGAGGCTACTTTTTCTTCTCTTTGAGTTGAAATGATTCGTTTTCTCGTGGGTAGATAACGGAGACATGTATTTGTGTTGCCACCATGCATAGCCTCTGTAATCCCTTGATTTTCGATCTCATTTGTCAGAACAGTATTACCCAGACATGACTTTGTCGATTCTACCAGGCATCACCAAAATTATGGCTTCAGACGATAGGCAATACAAACAAGAACACTTATCTGAAGCTAATTTGTAATCGAGGTTCAGATCTAAAACTTGTACCGGGACAGTGACTGTATAATCCTGGCGTGTGAGACTCTGGACACTTACTGGTGACATCTAAACTGAATTTCCAGCTGTGAGGCAAAAGCTTTTCATGACACTGCTGTGAAGTGCCGATTTCTTGATGCAATCTACTAACCGAATGTACCCAACGAAGCTTTTTGAAAATGTTCCATTTCGTGCGTAAAAATCGATCAAACGATCCCGACGATGATGCATTGGAAACTTGAAACTTTTCTTCGGAAGATAAGAGGAAATAAGTTCCCTTATCTTTTCTAAAACAAAAAGCCACAAGCCGATAATCGGAAAGTTAGAAGTAGGTTCTCCTGGCCTTGCTAGTGAAACAAAAGATTACGCGTTTTTGTGAAATTGCCTTTCAGCCAGTGGTGAGTAAATGTTTCACTCTTCGTAACGGCTCTGCTGAGAAGTTCTGCGGTGGGCACTCAGCCTCCCTGCGCCATATTTTTTTTAAAGCTGTCTTTTGAACAGAAAGCCATACCAGGAACATCTTCATGTCCAGCGTTTCGACTTAAATGGTCCCATCACAAGCACCTCCTCGTAGCAAGTCTGACAGCTAGGAACTTACATGTGTCTCATAACAATGTCGATTTTTCATCGATTCCTCCCAAAGCCGATCAGCTGGTGAATCCTGATGCCACTTGAGCATCGATGTAAATCCAGGATCAGACTTAACCACTTTGCCTCCCACGGACTGGATGGGAAGTCAGGGAGAGTTCCCTCCTTGTTCCGTCACAGACCAGCGTGTGTGCTGCAGGCACTGTGCCAGAGATTCCCCGGGAGTCCTCATGCCTCCATGTCATAAGTTGGCGGTGTGAGCGCAACATCCGGTGTGAACGGAAGTGCCCCAAGTCCCGCTGTTCACATCAGCTTCCCCCTGGTGGTGAACACGAGAGGAGACGTGTGTGTGACCGTGGCGAAAATAGCTTCATCGGCAAAAGCTGGTTTAAAAACTGCTGCGACTGCGGCAACGGACACGAACTCACTGAAGACTATGTGTCTGTGGTTTATGATAGTGCTTCAAGGGAAGAGAATGCCCGAAAGTTTTCCCCTTATTGCGCTGATTTTCTCTGCATGAAAACAGAGAGGCACAAGATCGGATGTGACATATCATCTAAAGCAACTGGAACGTAGAAAGGAAACCACCTGCAAACCAAGAAGAGTGACTTGTCATCTGCCTCGGAACCAGACAGGTTACGCAAGCTGACGTGTAACGAGTGACGAAGGCTGGCGGTCAAGGTAGATGTGCGTCCTTGTGTCTGGGGCGAGGGACGGAGGGGGCGGCCAATAGGTGGGAGTGTACACACCATGCGAAAGGCAGTCCGGAACCAATACAGCCCTTCTTGTGTTCACGTCCCGTGCTGCCAGTCCGCGGCAACAGGGCACTGGGAGCGGCTTCCAGAGGCAGCGCCGGCACAAAGACCTGAGCGTAAGTCTGCAGTCGCCGATTTCTCGTGGGGAAGAGAAGAATTGCGCATTAGAAGTGTTCATGTCAATGATGCACGTATGGTGGATTCACTGATGAGGATGCAGTTTTCACCCAAAATGTTCTTCTAGAAACTCTTAAAGAAGAACGAGTGTTGCTCCGAGCATTAAGGAATATGAAGAGGTAAATGTTTCTCTTTTTGAAAAACTCATAGAAATCACTTGCGGTTAAAGTTGAAATCTGCAGATCTGTGATGACACTTTTTGCGAGGATCACAATCTCACCAAAACTGTTCTTAATCACAAGTGGCAGGAAAAAATACTACGACCCTCTGCGTTGCACCCCTCCTTTGCAGTGCTGTAGAACTCGGCCTGGAGGTTTGCTGCGTATTGCTGTAAGCAAGGCACCCGGAAAAAGCACTCAACGTCAGTAGACTCTCTCACTGTTGAGGAGAAAAAGGGTAACACTTTTGGGCCGAGAAGAGATTTATGGCCAGATAGAGAAAAAAAAATTTCGCACAGGGGCGGTCTAAACATTCGCGCTCAGACGGGTTATGTGTGGCGAACTTCACCGTCTCCAGGCTTGCCTAGTCTTCGGTCAACAAGAGGAGGGAAGCACTCCACACAGGAATCCACAGCACCGTGCAGGGAACATTGGCGACCTTCGCGCTTTATCACGCGGCTGCTCTGGCAAGTTTGGAAGCCACTCCAGGGCTGCAAACCATAAGCCTGCCGGCTCCTCTCGCAGGGCTGGCTCTGATGGTGATGGGATGAATAGATCGAAAACCAGTTATGAAGGGTGATCCATCTTGCTAGCTGGACAGCGCCATTACTCAGCGGGGCTTGCGAAGAATAGTATGAACTTGGTTGGACCTGGCGTGAAGAATTTGTAGGAGAAACGGTGTCTGGCTTAGTTGGCGTCTGATATCTTCTGAGTCAACAGGATGTGCAGGGCAATTTACCGAGATGAAACCCACGACGCTGACAGTGATTTTCTCTGAGCAAAAGGTTTTCTTGTTGTTTGACATTTATAGCCTGTGTGGGACTTGGTCAAAAAGACGCGTGACATCTGTGCCAAGAGAAGATCACTGTACCTGCTACAAGGAATATCCGTCAACAACAGTTGGGTGAAACATCCACCATACACATGTGCACTAAGGACATACATTCAATAGTTCTGTATCCTTGAACATAGAAAGATACTAGATGTACACTATCTCTGGTGCCCCTTTGGAAATCGATTGGTTGTGAGAGTTCAATGATACTTCCAAATGGATCCATGAT
>JAWQFJ010006961.1:32500-37500 GCA_034096865.1 Theodoxus fluviatilis | reverse complement strand
TGAGGTGGCGTGACCTCCAAGAGCGTGTGCACTTGACCTCCATTGAGGAGAACACGGAGGAAGAGGAAAAAGCCCCGAGGTGACTGTGACGACACGGAAAAGTTTTAATTCTGAGTGGTTTAAGCTTTTTCTGGTTTGGGATTTGGGATGTATAGAATATTAGTGTGCAGGTTATTTATTTCTTTCATTTCTGTGAATTGAGGGAACGATTTCGAATTCACTTTGTTGGAAGACTTAATTTTCTTAAATGACATTTGGTGGTGAGGTTATTGTACTTTTTGAAGACTTGCAGTGATGCAAAGATGAAAGGTTAGAGCACACCAGAATGTGAAAAGTATTAGTCACGAAATGGCATATGGATATTTTCCCATAACGCGTAAAAGCCAAGAAATGATATTACTTAAGAAATATCCATGGCAGACAATGGGAGACAGATTTTTGGTGATCTTTAATTACATCCATATTGAGAGATTCTCCTGGCGCCAGCTTCACCATTCTATCGCCCATGTACACCTCTGCCAAATGGATCGCACATGGAATCTTGGCAGAGGAAGATACTCTGGTTGTCATCATTTTGCTCCTTTGATCACATCAGCTTTCTGTTGATGTTGTTCTGTGTACATTCTGCTTGTACAGTATATAGGATGTGAATACCTTCAATCGACGTCTTGTGACTTTCGTAGAAGATTGTATTTTGGAAACGAAATTATGACTTTACACACTACGCCGTTTTGTATTGATGTGGAGCTGTGTCATTATTTGGGCATGATTTGGAGTACTATGTGCTGACAGAACGTTAGAGAAATTAGTAGACGAAAAGTGAAAACGCGTCACATGGAGATAGTATCAGTTATTATGCCTTTCCAGCCTTGATGGGTTGTCTACTGCTAATTCTGGTCATTTTGGCAAACAATTCCACCGCATTTTAAAGAACAAAGTAACTTGACGCACCTTGCATCAATCGCATCACTTTGAAATACTCACAAAGATGGTAACAATGTTGCAAAGAACACAGTTATGGCATGAACGACTTTTATTGAGCCATTCAGCGTGGCTGAGACTAGTGAATATAGTCTCAGCAACAGGTTGGTCACGTGATAGCCTAAATTCTTCCATAACATGCATACCACCGTTCTGAACAGCCACGCTGAATGCCATATCACATCGTGAGTGTATTCCTCCGCTTGTTGTGATACACTCCATACTGGCAGCCATTTTTCGGTCAGTTCATTTTCTAAACATCGATTTCCCATGAATGTAAAACTTGTGTGCGGTAAAATTCGAATCACAAGAGTGTAACATTGTGAACTCTACTAATTATAAGGACTTTGAATACAACAGCAATATTTATACTTCATTGAGCGAGTTCGGAGGGTCAGAGTCGATCTCTGGTTGTGAATTCTTGTCAGCAAACCGTTAGATGACAACTAAAGACGCTTCAGCGTTTGTGTGAACAGTGATTACACGTACCTTGTCAGCAAACCGTCAGATGTCAATTCAACACTGTCTAGTCTCGCTGGATAAGCAGTGAATCAGAAAATGGCTTTAACTTCAGCTTCAGCGTCGGCGCTGCGGGAAGGATAAAGAGACAGAAGATGGCTTAAAGCGGTGGTTCGACTCTATCCAAGCGCGCAACACACCTGTAAACGGCCCAATCCTGTGTCAGAAGGCGGAACAGATTGCTTCCCAGCTTGGTCGCTCCGAATTCAAAGCTACAAATGGGTGGTTTAACAGGTGGAAGAAACGCAACGGCTTGGTGAAGCGGGAAGTGCCGGTTAATAAAAACGCCGCTTATTAAAAACACTTTTGTTCGGTCCCAATGTGTTTTTAATAAGCGGCGACTACTGTATATACACAATCGCACGTGCGCAAGGCAGTTTACAACCTTATAGACACGTTCGCGCTAAAAGTAGTTCTCAAATGATTTCCTGAAAATCTCATAGATTAGTTTTATTAGAACACCAAATTTGTGTTTATCTATCGGGATAAATAATTGGAGTGAAATAGAATCGCCTCTTTTTACTCTCAATGGTCTTCTGATCATGTTGAATTTTGATTGGTAGAATCATTGGAATGTGGATTCGAAGTCACGTGACCAACCTGTGTCAGAGATAGTATTACATCTCTGTGTTCAGAATGTTATTGAGCATAACGACCCATCACTATTTGTTAAATGAATGGGTGATCACGTAAGAGAGCAAACTCGCTTATATAAAGCTCATAATGAGGATCAACAAGGAACCTTCGTTTCTGTACTTTCCCTTCTGTTTTCCCCTCTCATTCTCCGGTCCAGTATATTACTGGATTGAAATAGTTGTGAATGAGAACTTTTCTCCCCACTGAGTGACGTCAGAGTGATTAACCGCTCGCAGCCCCGCCCACCGTGCGCATCGCCAGTCAATCGGCGTGCGTGTACTTGTCACACAGTTTCCACGTGACAGTCCCCACGTGACCGTCCCCACGTGACCGTCCCCACGTGACAGTCCCCACGTGACAGTCCCCACGTGACAGTCCCCACGTGACAGTCCCCACGTGACCGTCCCCACGTGACAGTCCCCACGTGACAGTCCCCACGTGACAGTTCTAATGCGACAGTCTCCACGTGACAGTTCCCACGTGACAGTCCCCACGTGACAGTTCTAATGCTACAGTCTCCACGTGACCGTCCCCACGTGACCGGTCCCCACGTGACCAGTACCCACGTGACAGTCCCCACGAGACAGTCCCCACGTGGCGTTTTTGAGACAAGGCGACCCGTGCTGAGAGGTAAAAGTGCTGACGCTCCAGGGAGGAACACACCGCTAGGGTCAGAGCGTGTGCGTGGGGGATGTGGAGGACGGACAACCGCTGTCCCGAATGATCGTCGTAGGAAACAGGTACTGACTGCAGTTTCCAACAGTTTCCTGTCCCTCAGTAGAGTGCTGTTTGTCCAACAGTTTCCTGTCCCTCAGTAGAGTGCTGTTTGTCCAACAGTTTCCTGTCCCTCAGTAGAGTGCTGTTTGTCCAACAGTTTCCTGTCCCTCAGTAGAGTGCTGTTTGTCCAACAGTTTCCTGTCCCTCAGTAGAGTGCTGTTTGTCCAACAGTTTCCTGTCCCTCAGTAGAGTTATGTTTGTCCAAGAGTTGGCTACGGGTGGAGCGATGCAAAGGGTTAATTGAAGACTAAAACGTGAAGCTAAAGGACAGAAAGTACAACGCAGATCTACTCGTGCTGCTTCATCAACACAATCAACTCGCTTATGACATTGGATCCGTAAAAGTGACCGAGGAGAATAAACTTGTACATGATGCCTAGTAAACTTGTACATTATATGTGAATTGTACATTATGTCTATAAGACTTTGTACGCTATGTCAATTAGACTTTGTACATATGTCTATTAGACTTGTATGTGTTAAAGCATTCACGACCAGAAATATTGTTTCTTCCTAGAGGACTAGAGACGTGTGTTCGTGTGGGCTTCTAATCATTTTGGACAATTTCAGGAAAAAGCAACCACTTTATTTACTATGGTTTGTGATAAGGCCATTTCTGTCTTAGTCTGCATCAACCACCGATTATAAAACCTCTGACTACATCTGTTATCTCCTGTCACAGACAATGATACATTTACACTGAAAAGGTTGAGTCTGCTTGGACAATTCTTCAATAAATTTTAGATCAAGCGAATCTTCATAAGGTTTTTGAAACACTTGGATGAGGTACATTAATAACTGACGTCACTTGTTTTGATACAGATGCTTCCAAATTCGCAGCATGTTAACGCTAGGTTTCATGTGTTCTAATTGTGTAGTGACCTTAAAAGCACTGATTGTTACAATCTGGTGATACTTACCCCTAGTATACAGGCACCACGGCTCCAACCAGGGAGCGTACGCCTGACCACGAGCGCTCGGGAGCGAACGTCGTCAGCAAACAGCCCTTTTCAGAGCTAAAAACATCGAGAAAGTCGACAATTAGTCGGATTTAGTGTCTCGATTCACTTTCCCTCAGTGTCAGTCCGGCCCGGTAACCACCCCCTTTTATTATTTTATGTATTATTTAGCCAACCATCACCGCTGACGATTACCGTTTCTAAAATGGTAGGAAAAAAAGGAGTCAAATTAAATCTTTGCCGTGAACTAGAAAATTAATGATGTGATAGTGCGTAACGAAATTCGTAGCAGAGGCATCTGGTGCTCCCCATTATTCCTCCAAGGCGGACCCACCGCGTCTCCCTACGCGATTCGTAAGAGGCGAATAACTAGGGACACCGTGACTGGACTTGCGTGTACTCTAAACTACTCTAGTGATTTTCGTGCTTCATGGCCTTACATAGCCTGCAAAGGCTGACAGGCCGTAAGCCGCCATCCATCCATCCTCCAGGGCCGGGTTTGAAAATGCGAAGATCTCGGTAGATCTACGCAGATCTCGCCGAATGGGCAGTTTCATTCTTTGCTTGCTATCGAGCCAATCGTAGACGAGCGTAGATTGAGCGAGGCAGATTGAGAGGTGCTTCCTTTTAAGATTCAAGATGGCGGACAGCATGAGTACAGTGCGCGCCGCCATCTTGGAGACAAATGTTCGGCGTGGATGCGTTGACCTGCATTCGATGTGTAAACTGTAGGAGGTTTCA
The DNA here is from genome assembly GCA_034096865.1 of Theodoxus fluviatilis. Taxonomy (NCBI): domain Eukaryota; kingdom Metazoa; phylum Mollusca; class Gastropoda; order Cycloneritida; family Neritidae; genus Theodoxus; species Theodoxus fluviatilis. The sequence goes on along the minus strand of JAWQFJ010006961.1, from coordinate 32,887 downwards.
CGATCTATTAATGCATTCAACATACACCTTTGATAAATTAATGCTGTGCATGGCTTATATTTTCTTTGGATGGGTTGCTAGTATCTCGAAATAGAGCGTTTTCTGAATGAACCGGCAACACGTCGGCCATTGACATGTGGCTAGTTCACCTCTTGTCGTGACGTCTACGCATGCGCAATAGTTCGTCACGTTGGGTAGTTTTTTTTTTAGCTAGCTCTTACTGCGAAGCATGATCTTGCGACCAAGATCGACTACCTATTTTCAAACCCGCTCCAGGGCGCCCCGGAGGAGACGGCTCGGTCCACAGGTTGGCGGGATGAAGTGTGAAGCAGTCTGGGACCAGACGTGGATGCCTAAGTGCCACATAAAACCACGCCGAAAATAGGG
>JAWQFJ010006961.1:5000-27500 GCA_034096865.1 Theodoxus fluviatilis | reverse complement strand
TTGTCTCACACCTGTTACGACTGTCTAGCTATTGTCTTACACCTGTTACGACTGTCTAGCTATTGTCTTTCACCTGTTACGACTGTCTAGCTATTGTCTCACACCTGTTACGACTGTCTAGCTATTGTCTCACACCTGTTACGACTGTCTAGCTATTGTCTGACACCTGTTACGACTGTCTAGCTATTGTCTTACATATGTTACAACTGTCTAGCTATTGTCTCACACCTGTTACGACTGTCTAGCTATTGTCTCACACCTGTTACGACTGTCTAGCTATTGTCTCACACCTGTTACGACTGTCTAGCTATTGTCTCACACCTGTTACGACTGTCTAGCTATTGTCTTACACCTGTTACGACTGTCTAGCTATTGTCTCACACCTGTTACGACTGTCTAGCTATTGTCTCACACCTGTTACGACTGTCTAGCTATTGTCTGACACCTGTTACGACTGTCTAGCTATTGTCTCACACCTGTTACGACTGTCTAGCTATTGTCTCACACCTGTTACGACTGTCTAGCTATTGTCTCACACCTGTTACGACTGTCTAGCTATTGTCACACATATGTTACGACTGTCTAGCTATTGTCTCACCTGTTACGACTGTCTAGCTATTGTCTCACACCTGTTACGACTGTCTAGCTATTGTCTCACACCTGTTACGACTGTCTAGCTATTGTCTTACACCTGTTACGACTGTCTAGCTATTGTCTTTCACCTGTTACGACTGTCTAGCTATTGTCTCACACCTGTTACGACTGTCTAGCTATTGTCTCACACCTGTTACGACTGTCTAGCTATTGTCTCACACCTGTTACGACTGTCTAGCTATTGTCTCACACCTGTTACGGCTGTCTAGCTATTGTCTCACACCTGTTACGACTGTCTAGCTATTGTCTCACACCTGTTACGACTGTCTGGCTATTGCCACACCTGTTACGACTGTCTAGCTATTGTCTCACACCTGTTACGACTGTCTAGCTATTGTCACACACCTGTTACGACTGTCTAGCTATTGTCTCACACCTGTTACGACTGGTCTAGCTATTGTCTTACACCTGTTACGACTGTCTAGCTATTGTCTCACACCTGTTACAACTGCTAGCTATTGTCTCACACCTGTTACGACTGTCTAGCTATTGTCTCACACCTGTTACGACTGTCTAGCTATTGTCTCACACCTGTTACGACTGTCTAGCTATTGTCACACACCTGTTACGACTGTCTAGCTATTACCTCACACCTGTTACGACTGTCTAGCTATTGTCTTACATATGTTACAACTGTCTAGCTATTGTCTCACACCTGTTACGACTGTCTAGCTATTGCCTCACACCTGTTACGACTGTCTAGCTATTGTCTTACATATGTTACAACTGTCTAGCTATTGTCTGACATATGTTACGACTGCCTAGCTATTGTCTCACACCTGTTACGACTGCCTAGCTATTGTCTCACATATGTTACGACTGTCTAGCTATTGTCTCACTCCTGTTACAACTGTCTAGCTATTGTCTCACACCTGTTACGACTGCCTAGCTATTGTCACACATATGTTACGACATTCTCTAGCTATTGTCTCACACCTGTTACGACTGTCTAGCTATTGTCTCACACCTGTTACGACTGTCTAGCTATTGTCTCACACCTGTTACGACTGTCTAGCTATTGTCTCACACCTGTTACGACTGTCTAGCTATTGTCTCACACCTGTTACGACTGTCTAGCTATTGTCTCACACCTGTTACGACTGTCTAGCTATTGTCTCACACCTGTTACGACTGTCTAGCTATTGTCTTACACCTGTTACGACTGTCTAGCTATTGTCTCACACCTGTTACGACTGTCTTGTTACGACTGTCTAGCTATTGTCTGACACCTGTTACGACTGTCTAGCTATTGTCTCACTCCTGTTACAACTGTCTAGCTATTGTCTCACACCTGTTACGACTGTCTAGCTATTGTCTCACACCTGTTACGACTGTCTAGCTATTGTCTCACCTGTTACGACTGTCTAGCTATTGTCTCACCTGTTACGACTGTCTAGCTATTGTCTCACACCTGTTACGACTGTCTAGCTATTGTCTCACCTGTTACGACTGTCTAGCTATTGTCTCACACCCGTTACGACTGTCTAGCTATTGTCTCACACCTGTTACGACTGTCTAGCTATTGTCTTACATATGTTACGGCTGTCTAGCTATTGTCTCACACCTGTTACGACTGTCTAGCTATTGTCTCACACCTGTTACGACTGTCTAGCTATTGTCTTACATATGTTACGACTGTCTAGCTATTGTCTCACACCTGTTACGACTGTCTAGCTATTGTCTCACACCTGTTACGACTGTCTAGCTATTGTCTCACACCTGTTACGACTGTCTAGCTATTGTCTCACACCTGTTACGACTGTCTAGCTATTGTCTCACACCTGTTACGACTGTCTAGCTATTGTCTCACACCTGTTACGACTGTCTAGCTATTGTCTCACACCTGTTACGACTGTCTGGCTATTGTCTCACACCTGTTACGACTGTCTAGCTATTGTCTCACACCTGTTACGACTGTCTAGCTATTGTCTCACACCTGTTACGACTGTCTAGCTATTGTCTTACACCTGTTACGACTGTCTAGCTATTGTCTCACACCTGTTACGACTGTCTAGCTATTGTCTCACATATGTTACGACTGTCTAGCTATTGTCTCACACCTGTTACGACTGTCTAGCTATTGCCTCACACCTGTTACGACTGTCTAGCTATTGTCTCACACCTGTTACGACTGTCTAGCTATTGTCTCACACCTGTTACGACTGTCTAGCTATTGCCTCACACTTGTTACGACTGTCTAGCTATTGTCTCACACCTGTTACATTCTCTAGCTATTGTCTCACACCTGTTACGACTGTCTAGCTATTGTCTCACACCTGTTACGACTGTCTAGCTATTGCCTCACACTTGTTACGACTGTCTAGCTATTGTCTCACACCTGTTACGACTGTCTAGCTATTGCCTCACACTTGTTACGACTGTCTAGCTATTGTCTCACACCTGTTACGACTGTCTAGCTATTGCCTCACACTTGTTACAACTGTCTAGCTATTGTTGTGTTTTGTTATGCTATTCTTTGCTGTTATGTTATGTTATGTTATTGTATGCTGTGTTATGTTGTGTTATGCCATGTCATGCCATGTCATGCCATGCTAAGCAAGCTACTGCATGAGGGCGTTATCAAGGCGGTGTACTCGGAATAATATGAGTGATAGCAGCAGGGAAACTTCCACATCCCCAACGTCATCCTCTGTGGGTATCTTGCCAACGGCACCAACTGGTCAGTAGAAAGACCATCACACCTATTCTTTGTGCGGAGTCACGGAGGATGAGGACAGCTAGTGGCAGGCATTGTGGACATCCATACGGTGAGGTGCTCTGGAGCGAGCCAATGTGTGGAGTGGGGGGGGGGGGGGAGAGGGGATACAGGCAATGGATGGTGGAAGATAAGGATGAGGCGCTGATGCGGTGTCCACCTGTTGCACCTGCATCAACACGTCTGCACCTGCATCAACACTTCTGCACCTGCATCAACACGTCTGCACCTGCATCAACACTGCTGCACCTGCATCAACACTGTTGCACCTGCATCAACACTGCTGCACCTGCATCAACACTTCTACACCTGCATCAACACTGCTGCACCTGCATCAACACGTCTGCACCTGCATCAACACTTCTGCACCTGCATCAACACGTCTGCACCTGCATCAACACTGCTGCACCTGCATCAACACTTCTGCACCTGCATCAACACTGCTGCACCTGCATCAACACGTCTGCACCTGCATCAACACTTCTACACCTGCATCAACACTGTTGCACCTGCATCAACACTGCTGCACCTGCATCAACACGTCTGCACCTGCATCAACACTGCTGCACCTGCATCAACACGTCTGCACCTGCATCAACACGTCTGCACCTGCATCAACACTGCTGCACCTGCATCAACACTGCTGCACCTGCATCAACACTGTTGCACCTGCATCAACACTGCTGCACCTGCATCAACACTGTTGCACCTGCATCAACACTGCTGCACCTGCATCAACACTGCTGCACCTGCATCAACACTGTTGCACCTGCATCAACACTGCTGCACCTGCATCAACACTGCTGCCGCACTGGACTCAAAATTCGGGCTGATCATCTTCGACAGGCCAGTATAATCTGATGATAATCTGGGATCGCTATCAATTGCCTTTCGAAACTGCTTGAAACCAGTGAACGAAAACATGGTTACTGTGTCTTGAGTAGAGTGGCAAACATCTCAAGGGCATACAGTACCAAACTAAGAATCATGCACTACGTGAATGTGATGAAGACCTCTCTCTCTCTCTCTCTCTCTCGAGTTGTAACACTTTCAACCTCGGGTGTCAGGACTGAAATTGTAGCTGCAAAACTTCATTGGAGCCTGGATGAAATACGTACGTTCCTGGTGCTCATTGAATCTATTGAACATAAATCCTTCCAAAACTGACTCTTACAGCGGTAGTAGCAGCGTAAACTGCGTGGTCAGGTCTGGCACAAGGCCACTAGCTACGGCGTATGTCGTGTGTGGTGGGGGGTAGAGGTTGTCCACTTTTCTCTCTGTTGTGATCGATTTTGAGGCAGATTGTTTGCTTCCACTCTATGGGGGAAGGGTTTGTGCATGTCCATACAAGTGGCTGGAGGCGGAGGTCATGAACTTTTCCCTACAGAGTAGGTTATGCGATCAGTCCTAATCATGATGCCATGGTAGAGGCTAGATATATTGTGAAATTTACGAGACAAAGACATCAAATATATCCTTTATCTCTTCCTCTTTTTCTTGATTCTTTGCCAATCACGGAAATTGTTGAGCACAAAGTTCTTGGGGTAATAATTGACTATCACTTAGGATGACAATCACACATTGATTATATTAATTTTTAAAAGTCAAATAATATATTTTTTCTCAAAAGTAAGACATATTGTTGACATTCAAACTTGCAAAATATATTTCCATGTTCATATCTTATCTTACATCAATTATGCATCAACAACTTGAGATGGCTGTACTAACGCTAACTTGAAAAGGCTGAAGTCATTGTATTGAAGAGCTTCTAAGCTTACGATAACAGATAGTTCACTATCTACAAATGACAAAATGAAAGAACTAAGTACTTTGCCTGTTCATAAGCATTTACAAATTGTCTTAATGAAAAAACAACAACTAAATACTGTGATGTGCCTGATTATTTGATAAACTTATTCCAACATTCCAATCTTCATGTACATTACTTTATAAAACCACAGCCTGGGATTGATTTGTTTAATCATAGCCTATCTCACTCAGGGGCTACTATGTGGAATACACTATAAATAAAATTGTGAAGTCTTTGCAGAATTTCAAATTGAAACCACACACTTTTCTTGTACAGGCATCCTAGGTAATTTCTCATCTCATTCTAAATTCCCTTTGTGATTATTTTTTATGCAGTATTTCGTTACCACACATTCATTGTGACTACTGTTATTGTGTAAATTGTGGACGGGATGGAGTGTGGGTGTGTGGATGAGGGGCAGGATGGGATGGGATGGGTTTGTTTGTTTGCTTGCTTGTTTTAACAAGGGCTAAATTTAAGACAGACCTAATTCATTAATTTATCTTGGAAAATAAAGTTCAATCAATCAATCAATCAATCAATCAATCAATCAATCAATCAATCAATCAATCAATCAATCAATCAATCAATCAATCAATCAATCAATCAATCAATCAATCAATCAATCAATCAATCAATCAATCAATCAATCAATCAATCAATCAATCAATCAATCAAACTCTCTCTCACATAATTCTTCCATTCAAAACTAAAGGCATTTCTTATCAAATGACAATGAACAACATCAGATTTCATCAAACTTTCTCTTTAAAATCAACATCATGACTCAAGGGTTTCCACTATTCCCCTTAATCAGAGACTCTGTCATATAAAGTCACTAGTAAATTTTCTTCAAACTTCCCTGAAATACGTGGGATAGGTTATTTATAGCATTTACTACAAATAGCCCACTCCTGCCAAGTTGTCAGGCAGCATTAGCACATTTAACAAAATAATTTCCCCATTTTCATCCCCTCATTAATTCCCCCTCCCGTGATTAAACTCATGTGAAGAGTACCCTTTAAAAAGGGCAACAAAAGCATAAATACAACAAATTCACAGGTAAAGAGGAAGCAACCACCAAAGATACAGTGCTGAGTGTGTGGAGCTAATCACAGACCAAAGCTTTGCTTACCCAAGCAAATGAACCGGTGCACAGTATCTGAGACACAGATAATTGGAACCAGCCAACTGCGGTGCCTGGAGAGATTTGTGTCACACCTCTGCCCAGAAGGACACGTCAGACTTGCAATCCCAGACTACAACTTTATGTGGGGGTAGGAATAAGTCCACAGCACATCCCAGCTTAATTCCGCAAAGATGAGTATCTGTGGAAATTGACACTCGACTTGCTCGTACTTTAACAGCTCAGGTAATTTTGTAGTCCATGGCCTTATATAGCTAAGGCTGATGGGCCTTAACACTCTCTTCTTCCTCATCATCTCAGTCCATCGGGTGGTGAAATCAGAAGCAATCGAAATCATTCATGAAATATCATTTAAGGCAAGAATCCACATAACCTAAAGGTTGCTCTAAGGTCAAGGGTTTGAGAGGTGTGATCATAACTATGCGAATACTTTCACTGGTTTCTGAATGGAATGGTGTGCGTAGGGAAATGCACTCCACTAACTCCTTGACAAGCCAACTATTGTCACACTTTCTCGTGGGCCTATACTGCAAACCTTGCTGAATCTTCCTTTGCTATTATTAGAGTGTCAGTATCCAGAAAAGTGTTATAATCAAGCTGATGCCATGCAACATCCCACTTACAACACAATGCACTGTCACTATTGCTCCATAAGCAGCAAAATCCATCAAAGATCCGAACTCTAATATTATACTGCAGCTCAAACTTCCCAAAAGTTTTCATATCTTAGCAAATTTCTGTCAGACATAAAGGAAAGAAAAACCAAACAGTTATCCCATCAGTCACTCCACATTTATAATGCATGTGTATATCCTCATACGTTACAGGCTTGTCTTCAGCATTAAGAGTCAACATGGTTTAACTGAATGTGTCTCAACCAAACATAACAGCATGAACATTTTGATGATCTGGATAAGATTATTAAGCAGCTTAAGTTTCTTTCTAGAATTTTTATGCCGTGTTCTGTTTCTCCCTTCTTGATGTGTGAATCCTCCAATCATTGTAACATTTGAGTGGTCCTTCAGCAGTTTCAGGTTGAAATATTATCAGTCATATAAATCTGATGCATACTATGTGGTTGTATGCACTTGATGATTTTCCTGGTGTTTGTAGCAGCATCCATGACTCTTAAGACAACTCTGCTTAATGAGCTGGATTTTATTTCTAGGACACTCTCTTCTTTCCCTCCGACAACATTCTGAGAAGTCTTCACCACACATTAACTGAGAAAGCAAATTTCTAACATTGTCTTCTTGACTTTGAAGCTGAAATCTGTTTTTTTTAAATTTAAACCTCATCTTTGGTAGTAGTGAATCTTGAATCTTGAATTAGGACCATCACACAACAAACTGGGAAGTGACCAGAAAAACGTTACTTGGCCAACATTTTGGCCAGATTTGCCTGTTAGCAGTTGCTGTGCTTGAACTGTCCCCATTAGGGTTTCCTGCTGGAGTGAGGCTTGATGGAATGGAGGTATATTTCAAGGTCTAAAGTCCTTTGCAACCACTGAACAAAACATCCTGCCAAAATGTTGGCTCCATGAGAGTTCTTGGCTTAAGTATCCCCATACAACAGGCATGAATAAGCGGTGACATCTTGGAGGTCTCTAAATCTAATGTCCTGACCACACATGATGTCAGGTGTACAGAGGTCCTCTGACCCAATACTACAGCTGCCAGGGCCTATGACCGGTGTCTGACTTTGAAGCGGTAGAGGCCTGGAGCCAGCAAAGTGAGGGTCTGGTGGAGGATGATGGCAGTCAGACCCCAGATGCGGTGCTGTCCGCCGAGAAACAAAGGCAGTGTGTAGCCACGACCTGTCCTGAACTGGGTGGAGGCTGTGTTCCTCAGGTCACACAGGGATTCCACAGTCCTGGTGAAGACTAAGTCCACCTGCTCGGAGAAGGAGGAGGACAACAGAATGAGAGGGACATATCATAGATACAATAAGATCCCCCCAAAAATAGTTGTGGTCACAGTTACCTGCAACCCTTTTTTCTGCAAACCCTAAACTTTGTTTAAATCAATTTAAAAAAAAAAGATGAATTAATTTTTTTACATTGATGGAAAACAATGAACTGCATACTGTCCCATCTTCCCTGTCACACAAGCACTCAGGAATCCACTACTTAAGTTTGTATTGAAATAAAGTTTGGCTTATGTTCAATCTGACCTCTTCTAAAAAGAAGGAAAAAAAAGGGGAAAAGTACAGGCCAACCTACCAACCCTATTTTTGTGTGGCCATGTTTCCTTAAATACAACACTTGTGGGGGTGGGGTGTGTGTGTGTGTATGTAAAAGCCATTATACATGTATGTCAAAGCAACTTTGATTCTAAGATTAACCCTTGTGTTAAACTCTCCACCCTTCCCACCACTCTCATTCTGCCCTTGCTGTCTGATGAAAAGATGAGTAGCTTTTCGGTCCCCATCTCACTCACTGGTCCTAAAATATTGACTACATCAGGCAGAAGAGAAGCCTTTGCTTCAAGGACATCGTTTGACCACTGAATGTCAAGCTATGAGAATGTGGAGAGGGACAGAAGCAGGGTCAGCTGGTGGTCGGCTGCTTGCAAAGTTGTCCAGGGAAATGCAGCAAGGGTTTTAGATGAGTGGTATGGGACAGTATATAGTAAAGGCACTTTGAACACGAAAGAAAATTGTGTGTGCGTGTGTGTGTGTGTGTGTGCATGTGAATGTGTGTGTATGTGTGTGTGCATGCATGAATGTGTGTGTGCCTGTGTGTGTGAGAGTGTGTGTGTGTGTGTGTGAGTGTGTGTGTGTGTGTGTGTGTGTGTGTGTGTGTGTGTACGTGTGTGTACGTGTGTGTGTGAGTGTATCTGGGCAGTTTGGCACAAATCTCACTTCTAGCTCTGCATATATCCACACCAGGTAATATATAACACCTACTCCTGGAGAAACACCAAGCTCACATTGTGCCCAATTCAAACCATCCAATATCAAGAAAACTCTAGATCTTTAGAGGATTAATATCAGTCTGTTGTTTAGAACTACTGTGGTCCATTTACAAGGCAGGTCTTCACACTCTACCTCATTAGAGTTCTTCATCTGTTGGAATCTGTGGTCACTGAATGTTCTAAGTGTCTCACTGCCCATCAAGTTCCTAGTGCAGTCTGATGTTTAGTGTGGCTAAATCCAACGCGCAATGTTGCCCTCCAGTGCTAGATATGACCAGTGCCATCACCGAGTGCTTCTCCAGATCTCACCTCCTCCTTGTTGAGAGTGAGGGAATTAATGTCCACCTCTCCAATGTTGGCCAGAATAGGTGTTACAATATACAGTCCATCCCTCTGAAAGACAGAAGAGGAAAGCAAGCAGTGAGAAATTCTTTTAGACTTTCCACACACAGGAAAGTTATGTAGTCCTTCACTTAACAAAAGAATCTACTTGTTCTAAAGAAAACAAAAAGCAAAAAATTGTTTTTAAAAATTCGTTAAATGTTTATGTACTCTGATGATTTCAGGACGAGTGTGTGTGTGTGTGTTAGTTTGTCTCCATGTGTGTGTGTGTGTGTGTGTGTGTGTGTGTGTATGTGTGTGTGCGCATGCGTGTGTGTGTGTGTGCTAGTGTGTCTGTGTGTGTGTGTGCTAGTTTGTCTCTGTGTGTGCTAGTTTGTCTCTGTGTGTGCTAGTTTGTTTCCGTGTGTGTGTGCTAGTTTGTCTCTGTGTGTGCTAGTTTGTCTCTGTGTGTGCTAGTTTGTCTCTGTGTGTGTGTGCTAGTTTGTCTCTGTGTGTGTGTGCTAGTTTGTCTCTGTGTGTGTGCTAGTTTGTCTCTGTGTGTGCTAGTTTGTCTCTGTGTGTGTGCTAGTTTGTCTCTGTGCATGCTAGTTTGTCTCTGTGTGTGCTAGTTTGTCTCTGTGTGTGTGTGCTAGTTTGTCTCTGTGTGTGCTAGTTTGTCTCTGTGTGTGTGTGCTAGTTTGTCTCTGTGTGTGCTAGTTTGTCTCTGTGTGTGTGCTAGTTTGTCTCTGTGTGTGCTAGTTTGTCTCTGTGTGTGCTAGTTTGTCTCTGTGTGTGTGCTAGTTTGTCTCTGTGTGTGCTAGTTTGTCTCTGTGTGTGCTAGTTTGTCTCTGTGTGTGTGTGCTAGTTTGTCTCTGTGTGTGCTAGTTTGTCTCTGTGTGTGTGTGCTAGTTTGTCTCTGTGTGTGTGCTAGTTTGTCTCTGTGTGTGTGTGCTAGTTTGTCTCTGTGTGTGTGCTAGTTTGTCTCTGTGTGTGCTAGTTTGTCTCTGTGTGTGTGTGCTAGTTTGTCTCTGTGTGTGCTAGTTTGTCTCTGTGTGTGTGTGTGTGTGCTAGTTTGTCTCTGTGCATGCTAGTTTGTCTCTGTGTGTGTGTGCTAGTTTGTCTCTGTGTGTGCTAGTTTGTCTCTGTGTGTGTGTGCTAGTTTGTCTCTGTGTGTGTGTGCTAGTTTGTCTCTGTGTGTGCTAGTTTGTCTCTGTGTGTGTGTGCTAGTTTGTCTCTGTGCATGCTAGTTTGTCTCTGTGTGTGTGTGCTAGTTTGTCTCTGTGTGTGCTAGTTTGTCTCTGTGTGTGTGTGCTAGTTTGTCTCTGTGTGTGTGCTAGTTTGTCTCTGTGTGTGCTAGTTTGTCTCTGTGTGTGCTAGTTTGTCTCTGTGTGTGCTAGTTTGTCTCTGTGTGTGTGTGCTAGTTTGTCTCTGTGCATGCTAGTTTGTCTCTGTGTGTGTGTGCTAGTTTGTCTCTGTGTGTGCTAGTTTGTCTCTGTGTGTGTGTGCTAGTTTGTCTCTGTGTGTGTGCTAGTTTGTCTGTGTGTGTGTGCTAGTTTGTCTGTGTGTGTGCTAGTTTGTCTGTGTGTGTGTGCTAGTTTGTCTCTGTGTGTGCTAGTTTGTTTCCGTGTGTGTGTGCTAGTTTGTCTCTGTGTGTGTGCTAGTTTGTCTCTGTGTGTGTGCTAGTTTGTCTCTGTGTGTGCTAGTTTGTCTCTGTGTGTGCTAGTTTGTCTCTGTGTGTGTGCTAGTTTGTCTGTGTGTGTGCTAGTTTGTCTCTGTGTGTGCTAGTTTGTCTCTGTGTGTGCTAGTTTGTGTGTGTGCTAGTTTGTCTCTGTGTGTGTGCTAGTTTGTCTGTGTGTGTGTGCTAGTTTGTCTCTGTGTGTGCTAGTTTGTCTGTGTGTGTGCTAGTTTGTCTGTGTGTGTGCTAGTTTGTCTCTGTGTGTGTGCTAGTTTGTCTCTGTGTGTGCTAGTTTGTCTCTGTGTGTGTGCTAGTTTGTCTCTGTGTGTGCTAGTTTGTCTCTGTGTGTGTGCTAGTTTGTCTCTGTGTGTGCTAGTTTGTCTCTGTGTGTGTGCTAGTTTGTCTCTGTGTGTGCTAGTTTGTCTCTGTGTGTGTGCTAGTTTGTCTCTGTGTGTGCTAGTTTGTCTCTGTGTGTGTGCTAGTTTGTCTCTGTGTGTGCTAGTTTGTCTCTGTGTGTGTGCTAGTTTGTCTCTGTGTGTGCTAGTTTGTCTCTGTGTGTGCTAGTTTGTCTCTGTGTGTGCTAGTTTGTCTCTGTGTGTGTGCTAGTTTGTCTCTGTGTGTGTGCTAGTTTGTCTCTGTGTGTGCTAGTTTGTCTCTGTGTGTGTGTGCTAGTTTGTCTGTGTGTGTGTGCTAGTTTGTCTCTGTGTGTGTGTGCTAGTTTGTCTCTGTGTGTGTGCTAGTTTGTCTGTGTGTGTGCTAGTTTGTCTCTGTGTGTGTGCTAGTTTGTCTCTGTGTGTGCTAGTTTGTCTCTGTGTGTGCTAGTTTGTCTCTGTGTGTGCTAGTTTGTCTCTGTGTGTGCTAGTTTGTCTCTGTGTGTGCTAGTTTGTCTCTGTGTGTGTGCTAGTTTGTCTCTGTGTGTGCTAGTTTGTCTCTGTGTGTGCTAGTTTGTGTGTGTGCTAGTTTGTCTCTGTGTGTGTGCTAGTTTGTCTCTGTGTGTGTGTGTGTGCTAGTTTGTCTCTGTGTGTGCTAGTTTGTCTCTGTGTGTGTGCTAGTTTGTCTGTGTGTGTGCTAGTTTGTCTCTGTGTGTGCTAGTTTGTCTCTGTGTGTGTGTGCTAGTTTGTCTCTGTGTGTGCTAGTTTGTCTCTGTGTGTGTGTGCTAGTTTGTCTCTGTGTGTGTGCTAGTTTGTCTCTGTGTGTGTGCTAGTTTGTCTCTGTGTGTGTGCTAGTTTGTCTCTGTGTGTGCTAGTTTGTCTCTGTGTGTGTGTGCTAGTTTGTCTCTGTGTGTGCTAGTTTGTCTCTGTGTGTGTGTGCTAGTTTGTCTCTGTGTGTGCTAGTTTGTCTCTGTGTGTGTGTGCTAGTTTGTCTCTGTGTGTGCTAGTTTGTCTCTGTGTGTGTGCTAGTTTGTCTCTGTGTGTGTGCTAGTTTGTCTCTGTGTGTGCTAGTTTGTCTCTGTGTGTGTGCTAGTTTGTCTGTGTGTGTGTGCTAGTTTGTCTCTGTGTGTGTGCTAGTTTGTCTCTGTGTGTGCTAGTTTGTCTCTGTGTGTGTGCTAGTTTGTGTGTGTGTGTGTGCTAGTTTGTCTCTGTGTGTGTGCTAGTTTGTCTGTGTGTGTGTGTGCTAGTTTGTCTGTGTGTGTGCTAGTTTGTCTCTGTGTGTGTGCTAGTTTGTCTCTGTGTGTGCTAGTTTGTCTCTGTGTGTGTGCTAGTTTGTGTGTGTGTCTGTGCTAGTTTGTCTCTGTGTGTGCTAGTTTGTCTCTGTGTGTGTGCTAGTTTGTCTCTGTGTGTGTGCTAGTTTGTCTCTGTGTGTGCTAGTTTGTCTCTGTGTGTGTGCTAGTTTGTCTCTGTGTGTGTGCTAGTTTGTCTCTGTGTGTGTGCTAGTTTGTCTCTGTGTGTGCTAGTTTGTCTCTGTGTGTGTGCTAGTTTGTCTCTGTGTGTGCTAGTTTGTCTCTGTGTGTGCTAGTTTGTCTCTGTGTGCGCTAGTTTGTCTCTGTGTGTGCTAGTTTGTCTCTGTGTGTGTGCTAGTTTGTCTCTGTGTGTGCTAGTTTGTCTGTGTGTGTGTGCTAGTTTGTCTCTGTGTGTGCTAGTTTGTTTCCCTGTGTGTGTGCTAGTTTGTCTCTGTGTGTGCTAGTTTGTCTCTGTGTGTGCTAGTTTGTCTCTGTGTGTGCTAGTTTGTCTCTGTGTGTGTGTGCTAGTTTGTCTGTGTGTGCTAGTTTGTCTGTGTGTGTGTGCTAGTTTGTCTCTGTGTGTGCTAGTTTGTCTCTGTGTGTGCTAGTTTGTCTCTGTGTGTGCTAATTTGTCTCTGTGTGTGTGCTAGTTTGTCTCTGTGTGTGCTAGTTTGTATGTGTGTGTGTACTAGTTTGTCTGTGTGTGTGCTAGTTTGTCTCTGTGTGTGCTAGTTTGTTTCCCTGTGTGTGTGCTTCTGTGTGTACATACAGTGCATGTGCATGTGTGTGTGCGTTTATATGTGTTTTCACACTCTCCAGTGTAAAGAGAGCAATCTAATTCCTGCAAAAAGTAAATAAACAGAAGAAATCATGACAAGATCTTATGCTTACCAGCACAATCATCCATCAGGAGTTATCTCCCTTGCATTACCTCTGATATAACACGGTATGCTACACTTTCATGTCAAACATAATGTCAGTTTTCCAGAGTTCATATGATAAGACTACAAACCATGTCATGTTTGTGGACAAGAAAACATACAGTTATTTTTTTATGAACGCATGCAGGAAACAAATATAATTTTTTTGAGGCACTGATGTTCATCTCCAATAATGTTTTTGTCAAATTCACCCACATCAATGTGTGGAAATGATGCAAACAAGAAAAGAGTTATTGACTTTGTTTAAATGTTCAAAAGAACATCACCATCATCATCATAAGCAAAAAACTCACTTGTGTGCTTTAGTGGTTAACTTTATAAATGCAATTAAAAATATTTTGGTTGAATCTATTGATCTTCTGGAGATGAAAAGATTCAGATGTAAACATTTACAATCCCTAAATCTCCACTGCTGCCATGGTTACCCATGTTTGTTCAGGGCACTGAGTTGCAATGCAAGTCAAGCATTTCCCCCAAAGACACAGCCCTTAGTCCACTGCCATGCCAGACACTACGACTGCTTGCCAAGAATCAGCGCAACTACAAAATCCAGACTTTGTGCCTAGGCAGACTGACTACATCACTCATTAGTGGGGTGAAATTTGACATCTTTTCATTACTTGGTATTACTGGTAATTTGCACCAGTCAATGGCAACTCCAGACTGAAACAAGCATTAGTGCCTTTTCCATTTTTCTTCGACAAATGTCCATGTACTAGATGGACATTGACATAGGACTGTGAAGAAACTGACTGGAGTGCTGGAGAAACTGACTGGAGTGCTGGAGAAACTGACTGGAGTGCTAGAGAAACTGACTGCAGTGCTGGAGAAACTGACTGCAGTGCTGGAGAAACTGACTGGAGTGCTGGAGAAACTGACTGCAGTGCTGCAGAAACTGACTGGAGTGCTGGAGAAACTGACTGGAGTGCTGGAGAAACTGACTGCAGTGCTGGAGAAACTGACTGCAGTGCTGGAGAAACTGACTACAGTGCTGGAGAAACTGACTGGAGTGCTGGAGAAACTGACTGCAGTGCCGGAGAAACTGACTGCAGTGCTGGAGAAACTGACTGCAGTGCTGGAGAAACTGACTGGAGTGCTGGAGAAACTGACTGGAGTGCTGGAGAAACTGACTGGAGTGCTGGAGAAACTGACTGGAGTGCTGGAGAAACTGACTGCAGTGCTGGAGAAACTGACTGGAGTGCTGGAGAAACTGACTGGAGTGCTGGAGAAACTGACTGGAGTGCTGGAGAAACTGACTGGAGTGCTGGAGAAACTGACTGGAGTGCTGGAGAAACTGACTGCAGTGCCAGAGAAACTGACTGGAGTGCCGGAGAAACTGACTGCAGTGCTGGAGAAACTGACTGGAGTGCTCCACTCAGACTGCACAGTCCACAGTGGCAAGGCCAAGTGGGTTGCATTCTTGATGAGTCATCAGGCAAACTGGAATCAGGCCTTGCCAACAACTACTGCCATGCAGCATGCACTGGGCACTTCACAGCAGCAACCTGGGACGTAAGTCCCGTAGTTCATTTCCTTGAACATGGGCAAGGTAAATCCTCCTCCTCCTCCTCCTCCTCCTCCTCCTCCTCCTCCTCCTCCTCCTCCTCCTCCTCCTTCTTCTTCTTCTTCTTCTTCTTCTTCTTCTTCTTCTTCTTCTTCTTCTTCTTCTTCTTCTTCTTCTTCTTCTTCCAGTTATTCCCTCATTCAGTAGTTATTCCTAAGAAGGTTCCTCAAGGCAGACATGATGACTCTACAGAGGACCTACACTGGAAGGGACGGACTGCAGCTCTCCCCAGACATCAACAGTCGCTGGATCGATCCCCAGCTCCTCCTGTGTTTCTCTCAGAGCAGTGTGTGTGATGTCAGGGTCCGTATCTTCCTGAAAGCCTCCTGGGAAACTGAGAAATGCACAAGAAGCTTTATCAAAGCTCTGACAAGACTGTAAAGTAAGAATAGGCTATGTAAAAGTGTGTGGATTGTGCATTCATCAGTGGATGGAATTTCACACCATTAATTAAAACAGGCATATTTACCTGTACCTTCAAAGAACATGCGTGCATGCACATGAGATAAAAAGAACACACACCCTATCATATACATACACATGCAGACTGTGTGTGGTCTTACAAGTGTTTACACATTGCACCCACATGTGCAAGCTCAAATGCACTTATTATTGTGCACCTGCATAAATACATTCACCTACATGCATGCATGCCGTGTATGCGCGCGATCGACTGCCGTCCCGAGCACGTGCCGGTGTGAGGCTTACTGTAGGCGTCTCTCACACCGTGCGTAGGACGATGCGCGATTACTGTGCTGATTTCCCACTGCCCGAGTGATACCCCCCCCCATCCCGCGCACCAGGAGACCCCGCCACGGAGTGCCCATGCATGCCTCGTGCTGTGTGTGCGTGTGAGTGGTGCGTGTGTGTGTCTGAGTGATGTCGTGTGTGTGTGTGTGTCTGCTCGTGCTCTCTCTCTCTCTATCTCTCTCTCTCCTCCTCTCCCTCCCTCCTCCTCTCTCCTCTCTCTCTCTCTCTCTCTCTCTCTCTCTCTCTCTCTCTCTCTCTCTCTCTGTGAATGTTTGTCCAAGAAAAAAACTATAGGATTTGTGCAACTTTGAACTCTGCAATCCCTAGATGCAAGCAACCACAAGAATGCACCATCATCACTATTCTAGAGACCTTATCTTCACAGATCCCTTTCCTAACATTCACACTCACACTTCAAAACACAAGGGTACTCACAGCTTTCACTCTTCTTACCTCACTTCACCCCTGTGCTTCCGAAGATTGGATGATCGTAGAGTGAAGAGGAATGAGGGTTGTCCTTGGACAGTGCACAGCGGCACCAGAACTGCGGACCGTTTGACTCTGCCCGACGCACTGGAAGTTTCCATGGAACGGGCTGGCCTCACAGACAACAAGCTTTTCTGCACTCGCTTCTTGTTCCTCCCCGACAAAATAGTGTCCAGAGTCTCAGACAAATCAGACCCTTTGCTGAGTGAGCACTGAGGGTGAGAGGTGCAGAAATGTCTCAAAGATCCTCTGCCCCTTATTAAGTTTTCTTCATGAACTGTCTGTATTTTTCCTGCAGACATCTTTAGGAGCTGCTGTTTGTGAAGAATGTTCTGACTTAAATTTATTGATCGTCTTGAAGACTGGAACACCTTGTTTCCATGGTTATATTTGCTACAATGCTGAGACTGTACAGATTCATGTAGGCATGCCACAGTACTACTTCTGTGGCAAGTTATTCTCTGCAGAGAGAGTTGTAAAGGTTTGCTTACAGAGGAACTGAAAACATGCATATTGACTCTGGAAGTGCCAATTAACCATTCATATGAATAAAACCAAACATGCAGTGTATAATAAGTTAACAGCATATATGTATAGGCATCAACAGGCGTTTTCTTTCAGGGCCTTGAAGTCTTGATCCCACACGGCAATGTTTCTCGGCTATGCATCAATCTTGAATGTCTCCCTTCTCATCAGTTTCTTTGTTGATGTTGATGTTATCCCCACAAGATCTGAAAAGGCAGAAAAACAAGTTAAAGTGCATTTACTGTTCAAGAACTCATGTATTCTAGTCACTTTCATAAATGAGATTTCTACTTTTCATATTAACATGATCTGTTGTTGGCACTGAAACAAGAACCCGCCAGCCCTTGGAAGCATTTCACACAAGATCAGATGAGAAAAGTCTGTCAAGTGAAACATGGTATACACACAGTTAAATCTGCTCAGCTCTAAATCTCTTCAGCTGGAATCTCTGGTTTCTATAAGGACTTTCAGGGCCTGCTTCAGCAGTTCAGTCAGGGAGGAACCCTGCAGTGTGTGCAAAATTCAGCCGCTCGCCTAGTCAAGAAAGTCAGGAAGGATGAGCACATCTCTCCAGTGTTGCGGCATCTCCACTGGATCCCCACAGAAAAGAGAGCCACCAAAGATGATGTATTTACATGATCTTTAGAGCCACCTTCAAAATCTGCACAATTGTCAACAAATGTGTAAAAGACAATGGGATGCCAGCATACTCGTGCAATCTCCTGAAACCGACTAGGACCCTCTGATCTTCTGATCTTCCTGTGGGAGCACCAATCAAAAACAACAAGTGCAGACAGGGTCTTTGCATCTGCTGCACCAAGACTTCAGAATGCCCTTCCATTGCAGCTTAGACAGGCTCCATCAGTCTCAGTGTTCAAAAAGATGCTAAAGACTTTCATTTTCACAACATGACTTATGTGGTGCCATAGAGCAGCAGTTCTGCTGATACTGGTGCTCTACAAGTGTCTTACATACATACATACCAGTGCTGAGACAAAGTGTGGAGGCAAACACTGGGCTCCATCAAATCCTGAATGGAACTATAGTGCCAAAGTGATACATTTACTTGCCTGTCCACTCACTCACTACCTACTACATCTGGAGAGACATGCTCATGAGCCCTTCTGGGGTTCAGATAACCTCAATGGTTATTTCTCCATGAAGAAAAATAGTTAAGAACATGAAATATTCACAAAAGATATTGTCCCCCAAGACCAGCTGTACTCGGTACAGAGGGCTGTTCTATTATTCCCCATCTCATAGTTACAAAGCAATACTATATGACCCATTAAATGACCTACAACAAACTGACAAGGGTGGATGGTGAATTAGTCACACAGAGAGAAGAGAGAGAGGGTGTGTGTGTGTGTGTGTGTGTGTGCTTGTGCACATTGTGTGTGTGTGAGTGTGTGTGTGTGCGCGCGCAAGGGCGAGAGAGAGAGAGAGAGAGAGAGAGAGAGAGAGAGAGAGAGAGAGAGAGAGAGAGAGAGAGAGAGGGAGGCAGGCAGGCAGGCAGGCAGGCAGGCAGGCTGACAGACAGGCAGGCAGACAGGCAGGCAGGCAGGCAGGTAGACAGAGACAGAGCAATGTAATTAAACGAAAAATAGAACACTGGCTGTAAAACACTCGGTGGTGACGTGGTCTTGTGATCAGTGGTCAATACAACCTTTGCAACGACTGACTAATTTTTGTTTTTAAGAAATGCAAC
The DNA here is from genome assembly GCA_034096865.1 of Theodoxus fluviatilis. NCBI lineage: Eukaryota > Metazoa > Mollusca > Gastropoda > Cycloneritida > Neritidae > Theodoxus > Theodoxus fluviatilis. The sequence continues at coordinate 8,625 of JAWQFJ010006961.1, read as the reverse complement.
ATTTACACAGAGCTATAACAATATCAGACGCACTGAACCAAGCGAACTATGAACCGTGTAACTGTAAGTGGAGCGAGGTCATACAATTGTATACGATACGAACCTCGAAGCAGTTTAGTGACCTGTGCCTCAACCCTCTATGTGTATCGAACGTATGAAATGCCCTTACATAATGGCGCAACTTTAGTCTTTTATCAAGCGCGTTTACCCTTATAGCCTGAAGAAGGTGGTTTGGCGATCGAGAGGACAAGTGACAGAAACGTTTCAAACCAGAGGTGTCATGGACGAAGGGGAATAACTCCCAAGGTAAGGGAGACTACTCGGGTGTGATAGACCAAAGGTCGCACCTTAACCAAACGGCATGGCTGGCTCAGCGAAGAAAACAGTGGAGTGTTTTTACGATGTCATCTCGCCATATTCATGGCTTGGTTTTGAGGTAAAGGCCTCATGCAATCTGTTATAGTTTGCTAAAGCCTGTCTGAATGATTGCGAACGGCTGTCGACTGTGAAACTCCGTGTAGTCACTTTCATCGAGGCAAAGATTATCATTATAGTCTTTGATCGAGGTGACCACTCAGCGGCGCAAGTCAAGCATGTTTGTCCTTGATTGGTTTGTGTTTGCAGTCGAATTGCGCACACTCTTGCGATATAATTGCAAAATTGTCACTACAGTTGGAGTGTTGATGCTAGTTTTCTACTTCATACATGTGTGCATTGAACCCTACGCGAGTGCTAATACCGGCCTACTGGCTCCGACTCATCTGCTCTCTTCCTTGGATCGTCTGCTGTTGTCATCTTTGGTCGAAAGTAACTAACCTGAATTATTTCACTCTGCTGATCATCTCACCCCACACTAATTTAAATGCCACGGATCTCATCCACATGACATTGAAATAGCCAGTAGCGTTATCGCTGCAGAAGTTATCTATGTGATACAGTAGATAATAAGATATGTCTTTGCAATTTGCAGGTCATATGTCGATATGCCAACAGATGGAATATCAACCTTCGACTGAAACCATTCTTTCTTGGAGGTGTAATGCAGGGATCAGGTAGGCTGACGCAGGTGTATCGGATGGGTGCGCCCGCTCTGTGAAGTTGGTTCAGATTTTGGGGATGGGGTTGTGGGTAGGTGGGGTATGTGTGGTGTAGAGGCACGAATACACAATTAGATTATTATGTAAAGGTGCTCCCCTCCCCCCCCCCCCTCCTCCCCTCCCCTCCCCCTCCCTCCTCTCCCCCTCCCCCCTCGATCCCCTCCCCTCCCCCCTCCCCTCTCTCCCCCTCTCCCCCTCTCCCCTCTCCCCTCTCCCCCCTCTCCCCCCTCCCCCTCTCCCCCCCTCCCCCCTCCCCCCCTCCCTCTCCCCACACCCCCCAAAAAAGTTGTGGTAAAGTTAACATGAAAAAAGGAGGAGGTTGGTATGTCAGCGTGAACTTTTTGTTAAAGGCCAGATTGAACATAAACCAAACTTTCTTTCACTGAAAAAAGCTTTTCATAACTTAAAACTTTTTAAAATGATGAGTTTTAAGCATGCTTTAATGAAAAACATCATCATCATCATCATCATCATCATCATCATCATCATCATCATCATCATCATCATCATCATCATCATCAATTTTCATCACCCTCATCATGTAGTTGTGGTTACAATAACCCAACCGACCCTATGTTTTATGCTGACCTTAAACTTTTTTTAATTATGCAAAAAAAGAAAGAGTGAAGAAGTCAATGGTAATCAATGAATGGTGTGCTGTCCCATCTTCCCTGTCCCATCTTCCCTGCCTTATGTGTGCTGTCCCATCTTCCCTGCCCTATGTGTGCTGTCCCATCTTCCCTGCCCTATGTGTGCTGTCCCATCTTCCCTGCCCTATGTGTGCTGTCCCATCTTCCCTGCCCTATGTGTGCTGTCCCATCTTCCCTGCCCTATGTGTGCTGTCCCATCTTCCCTGCCCTATGTGTGCTGTCCCATCTTCCCTGCTTTATGTGTGCTGTCCCATCTTCCCTGCCTTATGTGTGCTGTCCCATCTTCCCTGCCCTATGTGTGCTGTCCCATCTTCCCTGCCTTATGTGTGCTGTCCCATCTTCCCTGCCTTATGTGTGCTGTCCCATCTTCCCTGCCTTATGTGTGCTGTCCCATCTTCCCTGCCCTATGTGTGCTGTCCCATCTTCCCTGCCCTATGTGTGCTGTCCCATCTTCCCTGCCTTATGTGTGCTGTCCCATCTTCCCTGCCCTATGTGTGCTGTCCCATCTTCCCTGCCCTATGTGTGCTGTCCCATCTTCCCTGCCCTATGTGTGCTGTCCCATCTTCCCTGCCTTATGTGTGCTGTCCCATCTTCCCTGCCCTATGTGTACTGTCCCATCTTCCCTGCCTTATGTGTGCCATCCCATCTTCCCTGCCCTATGTGTGCTGTCCCATCTTCCCTGCCTTAAGAGCACTGGAGGGAATCTACTGTTTAACATTAAGCATGAAAAATAGTGTTTTCAGCTGAAGAGAAATTGTGATTTATGTTCAATATGGCCTCATTGATTAACTTTTTTAAAGAATTGAAAACAAAAAAAATTCTGGCCCACCTACCAACCATTTATGTTTTCATGTTTCCATAACCACAACTTTTTTTAAATTTAGGACTTATCATGATAAGCAGAAGTGTGTATATGTGTTTTTTCTTTTTCTTTTGTTTTTTGGTTGGGGGCAGGGGATGGCGGTTGTTTATGGACTTTGTTTGTACAACTCTCTTTCCATTCTCTATTTGTTCCCCTTTTCTTGTTGTTGAGCATTTGAGTTGCTGATGGTGGCCCCTTGTTGTTACACAAATTTTTTAATCTTTAAGCATCTACATGCCAACTTTTTTTCTATTTGAAACTGGAAAGAAAAGGACAATGCAAAGTTTTGTTCTTCTCATTATTCCAATTGAAACAAATGTAAAGGGAATGAATGAATTTGCTTGAATTGAAAAGAGTTAAGTAGAAAACAAACATTTCATTGTCAGTGTCTGTGTTGTTATTGTTGTCATTGTCATCATTGATATGTACTTTTTTTACAGGTAACCAGCCACCTGCCTTTGTTGCCAACAAGGGTGCGTACATGGCCAAAGACCTTGTCAGACTGAGAGAGTATTTTGACGTGCCTCTCAAGGCTCCAAAGGTAATCTTGACTGATTGTAACTGTCTCTGTATTGCTTCTGCTGCTCCTGCTAAGGGGCGAGATGGCAGTGACTGTGGGGCTGGTATGAAGCAGTTTTCTTTACAATAAATTAGTGTCATCACACCATAGACACACACACACTGAATACTAAAACCTGCAATGAAAAATAAGATATTAAACACCAGTTCCTGGCAGCCCCATATCCAACCTGCCCTCCTGCATGAGTGCATAGTCAGCTCCTCAACCTCCACTCGACTATTGACTTTTGACAGTCAGATTTAGATCATGAGCAAGCTTGGGTGTTTGATTATGTGTGAGATGCAGTGCCATGGTTCGATCCCTGGGATGGGAGAAAACTGGATGATTAATTTCTTGCAATTTCCCTATAGGCTGCTGCCCTGTGTCATTACTATGTTTTGTGACTCTTAGCATGCATGCATGAATATGTATGTACATGTATGAATATGTATGTACA
>JAWQFJ010006961.1:0-2500 GCA_034096865.1 Theodoxus fluviatilis | reverse complement strand
ACCTATGCAGATATTCTTTCTAGAACTGTGCAAAAATTTATTGAATTTTATTAAATGGCTCATATTCCATTTCAGGATGAAGACATTACTCAACCTGAAAGTTTCAAAGAGGTAAGACACCCCCTGAGTGAAAGGTGTATTAGTTCAGTTTGTGATGGACATAATAGTCTTCAACCAAAATAATACTAAGGCTTATGATAAACAAAGAGAACTGCAGGCAACTCTACTGTAGTTGTGATTTGCACAATTAGTAAAGATTCATTGAGGATGGACACATGTTGAAAGGGAAACTGAGTTGTTTTTCCAAGGAATCAGAATCTCCATTGTTTGAAGTGTGTTTCAGAAAGGCTTTTAATTAGTGTTCAACCAGTCTTTTCAAAGTTAGCCACCTGAACTGGTACTTTTGATGTATCTTATTTTAGTTTTCAACCTTAGAAATTGCAATGTTCATGATTTGAAATTAATTGCAGAATGGCTTTAACTAAATGTTTCAAAGTTTTCCACCTCAACCAGTACTTTTAATTTTAAATGTTTGGAACTACATGAAACATGAGAAAAACAGTGAAGGCTCCTTTCTTTCATGAAGTTGGCTTGCTGGTCAGCACATGCTAAGCATGGCTAGCACTAGAGTCTCATTGCATGAAGTCTCACCATGTGTTTGGTCTCCTGCCTTTTGACCAGCCTCATAGGAAATGTAATGTGACACCACGTGACTTAAGGTCATGAAACATGCATCAGCCCACACCTCATAAACTGACTAGTGATGTGACTTGGATTAGTTAAGTTCCAGCAACTTACGGATACCATCATACACGAAGTATTGTTTATGTTGCTATCAACATGGATCCTAAACCTGAATACTTCTAATACCATCCTGTATCAAAGCACTTCCAGACGTGCAGAGCAGCTGATGATCGTGACTGGTCGAAGCCCCATGGTGTTTGTAGCCTCTCCTCCTCTGCAGACTCCCTAATGTGGGACCTCAACCAGTTTCCCTGCATGTATGACCGCTCACTGTTGTGAGTGTTACAGACTGCACTTGTTGCTTGATCAGGCAGCAAGGAAGGCAGGTTTGAGTGATGAGCTGATAGAGGAACACCTCAAACAGTTTTCCCTGCATGTATGACCGCTCACTGTTGTGAGTGTTACAGACATGCACTTGTTGCTTGATCAGGCAGCGAAGAAGGCAGGTTTGAGTGATGAGCTGATAGAGGAAGACCTCAACCAGTTTTCCCTGCATGTATGACTGCTCATTGTTGTGAGTGTTACAGACATGCACTTGTTACTTGATCAGGCAGCAAGGAAGGCAGGTTTGAGTGATGAGCTGATAGAGGAAGCCCTCGGCCACCTCAAGGACCAGGCTGTCAAGGACAGACTGAAGACCTACACCGATGAAGCCCTGAAACACGGGGTAGGGCTGGTCATAAGTTGTTGTACCTTGGTTCCTCTCGTCTTTCTTTAATTTCCTAGGTGCATCAGTGCGTTTTAAATATGGATTTATCTGTGGGTACCGTGAAAGAGCAGAGCATCCCACTGCTGACAAAGATTTGCAGTGTAAATTGAAATCCTATTACATGTCTCAGCTCAAGTAAGGGTAAGAATTCCTCATGATTCTTTTGAAGGAGATAGTGACTAAATAAGCTTGACAAATCCAGACCAGGTGCAATTGAAGACCTTTTTATTCTGAATATGCATAGACTGGAACTAATTGCTTTTCGATAATGCTGATTTATAAGAAAAGGGAGCTAATGATAAGGAGCCCTGGATATATTTAAGAGTTACCTCCCTTATGCATGCCTGTTGTACACGTGTAGAGTCGTTGATCATTTGTATCATTAACGTCTGAATGCATGTTGAAAATAATAATTTCCCTTTCTGCAGGCATTTGGTGCTCCCACTTTCATTGCTCATGTGGATGGCACACCGGAGATGGTGTTTGGCTCTGACAGGTTTCCCATCCTGGCCCAGATATTGAGTAAGGAACAAGTCCTGTAGAGCAACAGTCATTGTACTGGTGGTGAAGAAAGTTGGCTTTATCAAAGTAATACAGAGGAGGAGGAGGAGGAGGAGGAGGAGGAGGAGGAGGAGGAGGAGGAGGAGGAGGAGGAAGAACAACAACAATAAGAGGAGGAGGGTGTAGGAGGAGGAACAACAGCAGGAGGAGGAGGAGGAGGAACAACAGCAACAGGAGGAGGAGAAGGAGGAGGAACAACAACAAGAGGAGGAGGGTGTAGGAGGAGGAGGAACAACAGCAGGAGGAGGAAGAGGAGGAACAACAGCAGGAGGAGGAGGAGGAGGAGAGAGGCAGGATGAGGAGGAGAGGAATATAACATAGGAAGAGGAGGATGCAGTTAAGAAGAGAGGAAGAAAAGGAGAGGACAAAAGGTTGAAAAAGAAGAAGTAAAAGTGATGATGATGATGATGATGATGATGATGGTGACGAGGAGGAGGAGGAGGAGGAGGAGGAGGAGGAGGAGGAGGAGGAGGAGGAGGAGGAGGA